>JAJIBD010008159.1:0-111494 GCA_021461705.1 Cryptotis parvus
ACTGAATATTCACTACAGCCTCGACATTCAAGTGCTCCACTATAGGTTATACCCAAGATGTGAAATAATTTAAAAAGACATAGCAACACTGAAATCAATTTAATAAACTTGAATGGAATTCAAAATTTATAAAATAGAATAAAAAACTAACAAAATCAAACCATACTTAACACCATCTGTTCAGAAACACAAATCATACAAATAATCTGGTTCAGTGCCCAGATTTCAGCCTGAAGTGCTTCGTTGGGCCATAGATAGTGCCTGAGGTCGTCCGAATGCCTCCTATTTGCTCTAATCCTGATTCCGGCAATTTTTTAAAAGCTCTCCTGAAAAGTTATTAAAGAGGAGCTGGACCAGATAGCGTGTTTGCCTTGCATGCGGCTGACCCGATTTTGATCCCGGCATCCCATATGGTCCCCGCACACAGCAAGGAGTAATTCCTGAATGTAGAGCCAAGAGTAACTCCTGAGCATTGCAGGACGTGAAACCCCCCAAAAAAAAAAGCTAATAAAGAAGAAAAAGAAAAAAAGCTGTGGGAAAAGTCACACAGCTAACAAGAGAAGTGTCCAGCACGTATAAAGAATTCCCAGATACAGCAAAGCAGGTAGAACACTTGCCTTGCATGTGGTCAAGCCAGTTCTATCCCTGGCACCTTTCATTATTCCCTGAGCACTCCAAGGGGTGATCCCTGAGCACAGAGCCAAGAGTAAGCCCTGAACACCACTCCACAGATTCCTTAATGGAAAACATGATTCATTTTCTTTTTTTTTTTTCACATTTTTTATTTTTTATTATTATTATTTTTTTTTGCTTTTTTGGGTCACACCGGCAATGCTCAGGGGTTACTCCTGGCTCTGCACTCAGGAATGACTCCTGGCAGTGCTCGGGGACCATATGGGACGCCGGGGATCGAACCCAGGCGCGCACAGGCCGCCCGCGTGCAAGGCAAACGCCCCTACCCGCTGGGCTATCGCTCCGGCCCCCATGATTCATTTTCTAACTGTGACATGTTTGACATGGAAAGCCTAAAGGCAAGCCTTAAACTGGCAAGTCATATGCCAATCTCTGACAAAAATTTTTTCTTTCCTAGCAATACTTTATGACACAAAGCCAAACAATGTTTCTGACAAATGACTTCGTGTGTAGACATGATGTGCCATTAAATTTCTTGCACCTTGATAGCTGGATAATTTTCAAACTGGGGACTTCCACATTTCTGGGGAGATTCTTTTAAACACGAAATTCAGGCTTATCTATTCTAAGCCCATTCTTTTCCCTAAAAGGAAATCCGACAAAACAGGAAGTTCTTGGCGCACAGTTCTGTGGCTTAAGTGTTTACTGGTAACTGACTAACTCTTCGTGACTGTAATAAAAGAAGAACTTCACAGGTGGGAACAAAACTGCTTAAGTATACACTGGGTATTTTTTTGGGGGGAACCCCTGGCCATGCTCAGTTCTTACTTGATCTGTTCTTCAGTAATCACTGCTGGTGGGCTTAAAGACCATATGAAATGCCGGAGAGTGAACCGACTTTGGCTATGTAAAGGGCAAATGCACTGCTTGCTGTATTACCTCTCTGGTCCCTAAACACGGCAGTTTAATGAATACATATAATGACCTAAAAAAATACAAAGATGAAAAGTAAAATAGGAGCCAGAGTGAACAGTACAGAGGTTAGGACGTTTGCCTTGCACATGGCTGACCAAAGTTCAATTCCTGGCATCCCACTTAGTTGCCTGTGCACTGCCAGGAATGACCCAAATAGCCCCCCCCCAAGAAAAGAAAAAAATTCTGCTTCCTTCATGAAATCTGCTTATAAATGGATGGACACGGAGAATATCACTCTGAGTGAAATGAGTCAGGAGAGGGACTGATACAGAATG
Source organism: Cryptotis parvus (assembly GCA_021461705.1). NCBI lineage: Eukaryota > Metazoa > Chordata > Mammalia > Eulipotyphla > Soricidae > Cryptotis > Cryptotis parvus. Next base: position 1,884 of record JAJIBD010008159.1, read on the forward strand.
AGTGCATTCATATGAGGGGATATAAAAATATATGTAAGACTAAAACCCAAGGCCAGTGAAAATGGACCAGGAGAACAGGTCAATAGTTGGTTGGGAGCACCGCCAGGAGTAATTCCTGGGTGCAGAGCCAGGAGTAACCCCTGAGCATTGCCTGGTGTGACAACCCCCCGGGCAAGAAAAAGCTGGTTGGAAGACTGTCGAAAGGTAGGTGTGTGTGTGTGAAGGGCAAGTTAGGAGAAACAATGATCATTTCGGAGAGGAACTGAGTGTTGAAAGTAGGTAAAGGGATATATCTTAACCTTTCAGTATCTGTATTGCAAAAGGAAAAGGGAGGGGGAGGAAGGAGGGCACGTGCATGCCTGCCATAGAGCTTGGGGAGTGGGAGGGGTCTAGGGCATATTGGGAAATACATACTGCAGAAGGGCAGTGTGATGGAATAGTGTACGACCGAAACCCAGTGTATCTCACTGTGATTAAATAAAGTCTGCTTAATTGAGAAAATCAGTTTTATGCTTGCCAAAAATTTAAAGTAACCCCAAATAAAAATAAATATAACCAGTTTTAGGTGGGCTTAAAGTTAACATTGCAGACAACACCTCAACATTTTTTTTTTTTTGCTTTTAGGGTCACCCCTGGCGATGCTCAGGAATTACTCCTGGTGGTGCCTGTGTGCAAGATAAATGCCCTTCCTACCCACTGGACTATCGCTCTGGCCCCAACACTTTACTGAACATGTCACAGCTGTCTCCCCAGTCTTTCCTTTCCATGCTCCACAATCCCACAGCAAGAAATATTTTCGTATCAACTTATAGGAGCACGCTTATGGGTACAGAAGTATGCCAAGCAGCCTAGAATAAAGGTTAAATCACTGACAAATGCAAACGCATTATTATCTAGTCTGTGCTCTAGTCCAGCTCCCACAAAATTAGGTTGAGAACCAAAGGAACTTAGTTCTAAAACCAATCTTTGGTGTCACAATTTAAAAAAAACACCGAAGAAAATACATATACAAAACAGAAACCACTACAATTACATTAAGGAATGATCTTATTTAGTTACTATTTCAGTTATCTATTTTACCAGCCAGTGAAAGCAAGGAGAACTTGTTAAACAGAAGTGAGTAGGAAGGACATCAAGCCTTTTGCCAGAATTTGATTCTATGCTACCAGAAAAGCATTAAAACATGGTAGTAACAAGGAAAAGCACTTGCATGCATGTGCATGTGTGAAGTTCTGGGTTCAATCCCTAGCTCAGGCTGGAAGGACGGGCGATGGTGCAACAGAAGAGGAAATGAAACACAGAATAGCAGGAACTTCCTGACGAGTTCAATTCTCAAGTATTCTTAAATACCAGTTAACACACGGTGGGTATGGGTGGACCAGGAGCAATAGTATCACTAGTGGGTAAGGCATTTGCCTTGCACGTGGCCAACACAGGTCCTCCCCCCGCCACCCCCCCCCCGTAGCCCATATGGTCACCTAAGGCCACCAGGAGTAGTCCCTGAGTGCAGAGCCAGAAGTAAGGTCTGAGCACCGCTGGGATGTGGCCCCTAAACAAAACAAGAACCAAGCATGTTAATACAGGTATTAGACCTAAGCTTAGGAATTTTATTTTTTTTGGAGTGGGGAGGTCAGCCAGCAGGCAATGCTCAGGGATTTTACTCCTGGCTCTGTACTCAGAAATTACTCTGGCAGTAGTCGAGGGACCTATACAGGTTGCTGGAGACCAAACTCTTGGTCAGCTGCATGCAAGGAAGCGCATACTGACAGTACTATCATTCCAGCCTCAGACTTAGGATTCTTATTTCAGAAAATGTGCTTAGATTGGGTATTGTGGGGCTTTTAAGTAGAAAAAGCTGTAAAAACCCATACTCAGGCATCACATACTGTAAAAGGAAAAACTATTCAGAGTACCAGCTCATAGGTAACTACTAAAAAAAGGCTTAAAACTAACGCACTAAATATATTTTTTTTTTTTTGGGGCGAGCACACCCTGTGGAACTCTTTACCCCTTGCAATGCTTAGCACCATTTGCAGTGCTGCAGATCAAGCTGGATTTGGCTATGAGGAAGTGTCTTAAGCCATTTATTACCTCTCTGCCCCATATTATCTGAGTTTCACACTTTTATATATTAGGATGTTTCCTAAAACTAACACTGCACTCAACTACTATATAAACAGAATTTTTGAGGGGCTAGAGAGATAGCAATGGGTAAGGTGCTAGCCTGCGCTGACCCCCCCCCCCCGCCCCCCCCCCCCCGCATCCCAGGAGTAATTCCTGAGTACAGAGCCAGGAGTGCCTGCTGAGCGTCTTACCAGGTGTGGTCCAAAAACTTAAACTAATCAACCAACCAAACAAAAAACCCATCCCAAAATACACAACCCGGTGGAGTATAGCACAGTGGGCAGGGCGTTTACTTGACCTGGGGTCGATTCCTGTAATTCCTAAGTGCAGATCTAGGAGTAACCTCTGAGCATTGCTGGGTATGACCTCACAAAAACAAAATATCCAACGCCAGATTTTCTGAGCAGTAAGTACATAATCAACATATTAGCTCTGAATGCCTACTTATAAGAGCCATCGGGTATTTTAAATTCTCTCCATTTTACGCTTATTTTCCATGACTCCTAAGTCTAGGAGTCTAATAAGGTCAAGACCCTGCATTTGTCTGCGTAACATAAATATATATGTACATATTATGATACCAATATCCAAGGTCAAGTGAAACATTTATCAGGAGGTCTTGTCAAAGGTGGAAATTATCACAAACGTGTGGGAGTCAGAGGCTAGGTAAGACAGAAAATGGAACAGTGTGCTAACAATTGTCGAGGGTACTAATGCCAACCTAGAACTGAGCATTAAATAGAGGCAAAAAGATACACATGACAACCCTTTAATGTATGTTCTGTAATCCATAGTCTGGAGGGGAAGGAAAAGAGAAAGAGAGAGAAAGGGAAAGAAATAAAGAACCTGCCATGGAGGAGGGCTGGGGGGGGGGGGAGGGAACCAGGGATGTTGGTGGTGGGATGGGTGCTGGAACACTGTATGACCAAAACCCAAATATGAACTTTTTAATTGTATATCTTTGTAATTGTAAAAATAAAAAATTAAAAAAAATAATAAGGTCAAGACCTTATTAAATTTAGTTATGAAGGATCAAATTAGTCATCAAGAAATATCTCTCGGGCCGGAGTGATAGCCTAGTGGGTAGGGCGTTTGCCTTGCATGCGGCAGGCCCAGGTTCGATCCCGGCATCCCATAAGGTCCTCCGAGCACCGCCAGGAGTAATTCTTGAGTGCAGAGCCAGGAGAAACCCCTGAGCATTGCCGGGTGTGACCCAAAAAGCAAAAAAAAAAAAAAAAAAAAAAAAAAAAATTATCTCTCAGTTCCTAATCTATCTTTCATGACTTAAGGCATTATGGTACTGCAAGAAAAAAATAGTAGAGTGAAATTATGAGTTCAGTAACTGAAGAGGTCACTTGTGTTGCTCTGTCACTGGAAAGAGATTTACTAGGCCTGGCCAAACTTCTCAGAAATTTTCACCACTGTGATAAATCTAGTCCTCCCTATTCATTCTCTGGATTGACCCAATTCCTAAATTTTTGCAGGATTTCACTTTAACTCATCAGGTAAGGTGTTCTGGGTTACTGTAGAACCTGATGAGAATGTTCTCACCAGCATGCACCTTTTATTTCCTTTAGTATTTGGGCCATACCTGATGGTGCTTAGGGCTGACTCCTGGCTCTGCGCTTGTGGATTACTAGTGCTGGTACTGAGAACCATATATGGTAGAAGGGATCAAACCTGGGTCAGGGTATCAAGTACCGTCATCTGCTGTATTATCTCTTTTTTAAAAAAAAATTTTTTGGGTCACACCTGGCAATGCTCAGGGGTTTCTCCTGGCTCTGCACTCAGGAATTACTCCTGGCGGTGCTCAGGGGACCATATGGGATGCCGGGGATCGAACCCAGGCTGGCATGCGCCGGCGCGTGCAAGGCAAACACCCTACCCGTTGGGCTATCGCTCGGCCCCAGCTGTATTATCTCTTAAATGTCCCCTTTTAGGGTCAGACATGTAGCTTAATGGTAAAGCACTTGCACTTGTGAGGCTCTGGGCTTGATTCCTGGCACTGCAAAAGGGGGAAGTACAAGGGAGAAACTATATAAGTAAATGCCTTATTGCTAGCTATATGTAGCCTTTCATCCCACACACGAGTGCCCAATAAGTGCTTAGACTGTTTTAAGTTCTAAACTATACTAGTGTGGGATAGCCCAGTGGGTAGGGCGTTTGCCTTGCACGCGGCTGGCCCATGCCGGACTGGGTTCGATCCCCAGCATCCCATATGGTCCCCTGAACACCGCCAGGAGTGATTTCTGAGGGCAGAGCCAGGAGAAACCCCTGAGCATTGCCTGGTGTGAACCAAAAAAAGAACCCCAAAAACTATACTGGTGAATAAGGTCAATTCCCTGCCTGTAAGGATCTTAAAACTCAGTAAAGGACAGATAAAAATGAAATAAGGAGTCCCACACTAGCCACCACCTTCGCTGTCCGGACGCTGGGATACTACCTCATGACCAGGCAAAACCAGTTCGAGCCCAGGTAGGCGGCTCCCAGAAGTGGGAAATCACTGGGAATTCGTCAGATGGAGTCAGGGGGTCGGCCCTTCCCCCTCCATTTTGTCCAGCCTGGTGGTCCCGCCCAGGAGCTGCCCTGGGGCCACCAGTCATAGCATGAAGAGCCTCACAAGCCGCTGGGGAAGCTGGAAAACTCGGTTCGCCCTGGGCCCAGCTGACCAAGGGCCCCGGGAGGACAGATGGGTTTTGGGAGTGGGCCCATCACCTCCTGGGGGTCCTGAAAGCAGCGGATGAGACTCGCCCACCACACTAGCCACCACCGTGCGCTGCCCGGACGCTGGGACACTACCTCACGACCAGAGTAACAGAGCAAAACCAGTTTGAGCCGAGGTCGCGCGGCGCTTGCAGCCGCGAGGTCCATTAAAATAGTGGAAACAGTAATGTCCTTTGATGCACTGCATTCCACGATGTGCAGGAAAGTTTGGAGGGAGGGAGAGATAGAGAGGAGAGAAATGACATACAGAACCCGCCAAGTAGTTGAGGTGTGGGAGGGGGAGGGAGGTGGGGACATTGGTGATGGGAGATGGGTTTGGATGGAGGGATGTGTGTTGGAACACTGTGGAACCAAAACTCTACATGAGCATCTTTCAATTGTATGTCTAAAATGGTGTAATAAAATTTGGGGAGGGGGCTGGAGCGGCCAGCCCAGCGGGTAGGGTGTTTGCCTTGCACGCGGCCGGCCTGCCGCCAGGGTTCAATCCCGGCATCCCATATGGTCCCCCCGAGCACCGCCAGGAGTAATTCCTGAGTGCAGAGCCAGGAGTAACCCCTGAGCATCGCGGGTGTGACCCAAAAAGCAAAAAAAAAAAAAAAAAATGGGGGAAATGAAATAAGGAGTAGAGCAAATAGATGAAATTTATATAGAATTCCTTATCAGAGTAGGTGATTAACATGAAAACTTTGTTTAAAAAGTAACCTCTGGACACAGGGCAATAGGACAAAGCATCAGATGAAAGGAAACGTATAGATCAAGGTACAGAACCTGAGTCAAGGGAGGTCACTGCCTTGCATATGACCACACCTGTACAAATACCCACACTACTTATGGTCCCCCAGCAACACTAGGAGTGACCCTGGAGCACAGAGGACCAAACCTCAGCACTATTGGGCGTGGCCACAAAACATAAAAACAACCATGCACAAAACTAGGAAAAAAAAATTATGTAGGGGAGCTAAGATAGTCTAATGGGACTGAAAAGAAATGTTCATAAAGTTCTCTCTGACTGAGGCAGAGTCTAAAGGTTTCGTGTTCATGAGAATTTTAAAACTCACCGTAGTGAGTTTACTGTGGTGGTAGCTGCTACCCTCTGTGCTTCACAATGCCTCCCAAGGATGACAAGAAAAAGATGCTCGATGGGCCAGAGCAATAGTGCAGTGGATAGGGTGTTTGCCTTGTACGCAGTCAACCGAGGTTTAACCCGAGTATCCCAGATGGTCCTCCAGCACTGCTACGGGCTAATTCCTGAGCGCAGAGCCAGGAATAAACCCCTGATCATCACCAGCTGCAACCCAAAAATGCCCAAAAGCCAAGGAAAGAAAGAAAAAGAAAGTTGGTCAAAAAGGCAGACCCAGTGAACAAATCTGGGGTAAAAAAGTGGTTCAAAGGCAAAGATTAGAAGCTCAATAACTTAATTTTGTTTGACAAAGTCACAAACAACAAATTCTGCAAGGAAATTCCTAATTATACGTTTATAACCATACTGTTATGTCTGAGAGGTTGAAGACTCAAGGGTCTCCCAGCCAGAGTGGCCCTTCAGGAGCTCCACAGTAAATCACATTGGTTTGAAAGGACAGAGCTCAAGTAACCACAAACACCACAACACCGAGAGTGGGAATGCCCCAGCTACAGAGGAAGATATATGAGCCTGCCCCAAGTGTACATTTTGAAAAATGAAATTCAATAAACAAAGAATTAAAATATCCTCTTGGAATGGCGTATTATGTAAAAGAATTATACACTCTAACAATATCCAGGTCATCCTAAATACTTGGCATCATTCTAAGCACATTACTTGTAACTTAAGTAATTTACATAATTTACTAATGAATCCCAAAAGCTTATGTCAGGTCACCTCTACTAGTATATTGACTTTACAGAGGGGGAGAAAATAAAGGAACGATCTTCTCGGAGTTATGATTTAGGAGACAGAAATAGTACACCAGGTAAGGAGCCTGTTTTGTATGCAGATTTGATCCCTGGATCTCCATATGGTCCCCCACAGTCCCACCAGTAGTGATCCCTGAGTGCAATGCACGGAGTAAGACCTGAGTACAGCAGGGTGTGACCCCAAAACAAACATAGCACTCATCATTATAATAGGGGCCTTTCCTATAAGTAACTTGGCTAACTCAGTCTTTAAAAAGCCTCAAAAAGCAAGGGATGTATAAAGGTAACAAAATACACATAAGCAAATCTATTAAAACTCTAGAATATTGGACATTAATGTATAGATGCTATAATTCTGAACCTAACTATTTCAGTTTGTGAATAAATTGCAACTCAAAACGAACACTATGGGGGCTGGAGTGATAGTACAGCAGGTAGGGCGTTTGCCGTGCATGCTGCCAACCCAGGTTTGATCCCGGGCATCCCATATGGTCCCCCAGAGCTCCATCAGGAGTAACCCCTGAGCAACTCTGGGTGTGACCCAAAAAGGAAAAAAACAAAACCCAAACCTAACACTGTCTGTCACTGTATCACTGTCTTCCCGTACATCATCGATTTGCTCGAGTGGGCCCAGTAACATCTCCGTATGTCCTGTCTCATGCTAGTAGAGCCCAAGGCATCTTCTTGCTCCAGGAACATAAAGAGCCTCAATCCATTCCGGAATGAGGTCTATAATTGTTACTGGTATTTGGCATATATATCAAATACAACATGGGTAGCTTGCCAGGTTCTGCCGTGCAGGTAGCATATTCTTGTAGGCATCTCTAAGTCCAGCATTTATTGATGAACCGCGCAGCTGCCTGAGGCCACACGAGCCAGGTGCTGATAGGCTGATCTGCTGGGTGGAGGTCTGACAAGAGAGAAGTCCGGATGTGGAAAATGGAGGCCCTCATGGAGTGGGGGGGTCGTTTGGCTTGTTGCGAGGCTCTGCTGAGGTGGTGGGCCAGGGCTAGAACCCACCATCCCTCCCGGGCGCCTCGTGAGCGGCTGGTCACGGGGAGAGCCAGTAGCAGCTCTGCCCCATGTCTGCAAGTCTCTGGACCGGCATACCTGAGCCCAACACTATGTGACTCAAAGTTAACACTATCATGAGGAACATCTTTTTAATATCCATTTAAGATAGGGCTCAGAAGCAAACCACATGACACCAAAGCACAGGGCCCTGTGTTTGATGCCTGGCATTACAAAAAGACAACCGAAACATTTAGCCACAAAGTCAGATTTAATAAACATATATCCTAAATGCTAGCATTTCTAAAATCCTCCGAGAGTCAAGCCAAGAGCAGCCGAGATAACTTCAAAGGGGTGGAGCACACGCATCCTCCCCACCAGAAGTATCAGGTGTGGCCCCGGCACACCTGACCCCCTCCCCGCCACCAGCAGCTTTATTGCAATGCTACTGCTGGCACGCCTGTGCCTGCCAGGCCCACACCTTCAGGAGTGGCCCCACAGCACTACTACGGAAGCCCTCATTTAAGTACAAAGTCAAATCAGTAAGAAAGAAATTGCTATCACTTATTTCTTTATTTTTTTTCAGGTTTTTGGGCCACACCTGGCAATGCTCAGGAGTTATTCCTAATTCTTCACTTAGAATCACTCCTGGAGGTGCTTGGGAGACCATATGATATGCTGGGGACTGAATCTGGGTCGGCAGTGTACAAGGCAATGCCCTACTTGCTGTAGTACTGCTCTGGCCCCTATTATCACTTACTCCTAATTTAAAACTATCCTTTTTGGAAGAGAGACCTTCCCATGTGGCGCTTAAGGAGTCTGGGGTTCACGCCCAGAAATTCTCAGCCAACTGGGCTGGACTGTTAATGCTAGGGTGGAAGGATGCTGTGATGCTCAAGCCCTGTGGAGCGGGGATCATCAAGGCCATGTGGGGCCAGGGACCGAACTGGCGCACACAAGGCTTGGGCCTTAACCCTTATACTATTCTCTCTCACCCAAAGAAAACATGCTTTGCCCTAGGAAGAGACGAGGCGGGGGAGGGAAAAAGACAATAGCGGTTAGTTAGGGGCCACTGCTATAGAACAGTGGGTAGGGCGTTTGTCTTGCATGGGGCTCACCCAGGTTCGATCCCTTGCATCCCATATAATCCACCAGCACTACTAGGAGTAATTCCTTAGTGCAGAGCTAGGAATTGCTCCTGAGCATTGCTGGGTGTGACTCAAAAAACAAAACTAAATAAGGTAATTAAATTCTTTCTCTTTTATTTTTAAAGTTTTATTTTGGGGGCTATACCTAGCAGTACTAGGGGACCACATCCAGTGCAGGGATGTGGTCACAAGCAGTAAACCAGGCAAAACTGCTTTAACTTCTGTGCGCTTTCTCTCTGCCCTCAGCAGTCAATTCTGTTTTGGTTCCACGCTTACATTTCATGGAATGCTTATAATCCATGAAGCAGTGATTTCTTTATACTGAGCACCGAATGTTTTTGATTTCTTGGTCATAAAGGCTGGTGCTCAAGGGTTACTCCTGGTGGTGTTCTGGGACCACCTATGGTTCTGCTGATCAAACCAGGATCAGCTGCAAGACAAGCACCTTAACCCCGGTACCATCTCCCTGGCCCCTAGACTTCACATTTTTATCTGGAATAAAAAGCTTCTAAAGATAGCTAATATTTTTGTATTTTAGATAGTTTAAAAAACCTTGGCTTGGGGCTGGAGCAATAGCAAAGCTGGTAGGGTGTTTGCCTTGTCACTGCCAACCCGGGCTCGATTCCCTGGCATCCCATATGGTCCCCTGAACATCGACAGGAGTAAATCCTGAGTGCAGAGCCAGGAGTAACCCGAGCATTGACGGGTGTGACCCAAAAAAGGGAAAAAGAAAAATAACCTTGGCTAAACCAGTCCTCACTCTCTCCTTCTCTCCTCTTCTCTCTTCCTCCTTTGGGTCATACCTGGCATTACACAGGGCTTACTATGGTCTTGCACAGGCCCTGTGCAAAGGTAATCAGGCAATCACCCAATCCGCTATACCATCTTGACAGCCTCCAGTTGTACTTTAAAAAAAGCATAAACAGGGGCCAGAGAGGTAGTGAAGCAGGTAAGGCTTTGAACATGCCAAACCTGGGGTTTCATCCATAGTGAGTATGGTCACTGCCAGGAGTGATCCCTAAGAACAGAGCCAGGAGTAAGTCACTGGAGTGGATCACCCAGTAACACCAAATAATGATAAAAGGTATAAATAATTCACTATTTAAAATTACCAAAATCTGGGCCGGCGATAGCCCAGCGGGTGGGGCGTTTGCCTTGCACGCGGCCGGCCTGTGCTGGCCCGGGTTCGATCCCGGCATCCCATATGGTCCCCCGAGCACCGCCAGGAGTCATTCCTGAGTGCAGAGCCAGGAGTAACCCTGAGCATCGCGGGGTATGACCCAAAAAAAAAAAAAAAAAAAAAAAAAGAAAAGAAAATTACCAAAATCTAGAGGAAGAATGAAATTATAGAAACAAGGAAAACAATGTAAGATAGTTTATGCTTGTTCCAATTGAGAGTATTTATAGGTCTCTTACATACACACAAAATACTTAGTAAATATTTAAGTCCTAATGAGTATGCATGGTTTTTTATTGTTTTGAAGTAAAATAATTTTACTGCGGGAGAATGATAAAGGCAAGAGGGACTCCCACAGAGAAACAATGGAGCATGCCATTTATTACTTTTTATAGAGACCCCTCCTGGCCGTGCTCAGGAGCAGGGGTGAGATGACCTGAAGTCACTCCCTCCCGTTCTCACACATGCAGTAAGGAAGGGCTGGCAGTTTACTACAGTGCTCAGGGCCACTATGCCACACCGGCAATGTCACAGATCCAACTCGAGCTCTAACCTGGATGTTTAAAGCTGATTTACTCTTCCTTACTAATCAGGGCCTTTGGTTTTCCACGTTAGTTTCAAAGCCGGATCTATATTCTCCAGAGACCGTATGCCGTAGAACTTTATCTTCCATCTTTGCTTACCCCGCACTTTGTCCCCTTTCCAGGTTCTAGCCGGAGTTTCAGAGCACTAGGCAGCTTTGCCACAGGGTCTTAAGAATCTCTCTACTTCAACTCCTGTAACATTTCACATCCCAACTCTACTGCAAAACCACGACAGGGCTGGGCGAGCACAGCCTTGCACATGGGTAACTCCAGTTCAATTCCTCTCCTACATAGCTCAGCATGCCATTTGGTCCCTTGAATCTGCCGGGTGAGCCTTGAGCATACCAGCCCAGGAGTAAGCCTTCAGCCTAGTAGGAGGTGGCCAAAAAAAAGAGATATAGAGTATAGTAATGAAAATCTACAAGAAAAAAAAAACTGACAAATTACTACTGAACTCCATGACAAATATCAGGGTGTGTGCCTATTACCAAGAATCATAGAATATAACCACTTCACTAATACAAAAATTACAAAGAAAATGACATTTTGCACTCAGTAAAAAATGATTATAAACTACCCAAAGCTGGTAGTTAAAATCACAGGGAGCATGTCTATGTAAATTATAACCCTTATGAAGACAATGTAGGAGTGTTTCAAAAGCCATAAAAAGGGGCAGGGCGTTTGCCTTCATAAAACCAAAGAACCACACAGCTTATGTTGTCAATAGAAAAATTAAGTTAAAGATAAAAAGTTTGATAGAGGGGCCGGAGAGATAGCCCAGAGAGTAGGATGTTTGCCTTGCACCTTGCACGCGGCTGGCCCATGCCGCCCGGGTTCAATCCCCGGCATCCCATATGGTCTCCGAGCACCGCCAGGAGTAATTCCTGAGTGCAGAGCCAGGAGAAACCCCTGAGCATTGCTGGGTGTGACCCAAAAAAGCAAAAAAAAAAAAAAAAAAAAAAAAACAAAAAAAAAAAAAAACCCAACGTTTGATGGAATAATTTTTTTCCTTTTGGGTTACACCCAGCAATGCTCAGGGGTTACTCCTGGCTCTGCACTCAGGAATTACTCCTGGCGGTGCTCAGGGGACCATATGGGATGCCGGGGAATGAAGCCCACGCTGGTCACGTGTAGGCCAAATTCCTACCTGCTGGAATATTGCTCTAGCCCGATGATGGAATAATTCTATATATTAAAATTATGAAGACTGGTGCTGGAGGGAATATAGGGAGATAAGGCACCACGTATGGTCCCACAGCACTGCGAGGATCACTCCCAAATAGTCAGGATAGCCCTTGCAACCTTTGCAAATGGGTGAAGCCCACAATACCAAACAAAGATCCCAGCAGTCATTGTCTGTTTTTCCAATGTTAAAAGGAACAAAAACTACTATTAAGAAGAAAAACAGAGGCAGGAGGGACAGCAGAGTAGGTAGGGCATTTGCCTTGTATACAGCTGACCAGGGTTCAATCCCGGCATCCCATATGGTTCCCAGCACTGTCAGGAGTAATTCCTGAGTGCAGAGCCAGGAGGAACCCCTGTGAATTGCTGGGGGTGACCCCCACAGGCCCCCAAAATGCATACAGACAAGAAAGGAAATAAAATAAAAACAAGTGATTTTCTGTGGTGCTGGGGACAGAATCCCAGGCCTCAGGTGAGGTGAATGCTCTACAGTTGTGCTCCAGGCCCAGCCCTAAATTTCATGATTTGTAACATCGAAAATAAAAAAGGAAAACCATTTTCATTTTCAGATTCCACCCCAGCCTTCTAGAGATTCTCAAAACAAACACAGCCTGGTAATTCTGATGCGCTGCTAATCCTAGAACAGCTGGCGAAGCTGGTCCCACTCAATTCTCCTAATGTAATCTTTCGTCAGTCACCCTCTCCGAACCGGTTATTCTGTCCCAAACATAGCTTTCTTTATATAACTGCAGTCTTGCTCACAACCTTCCATCCAATTACAACATCTTCATTTCTTCTAATTTTACACATCACATACCTTACAATCCTTGAAAAGCCGTCAATGATGGCTGTTTCTTTTTGTTCTGCATTATCAAATTATGTTTTTAAAAAATTAGATGTGATTCATGTATTGTGCTTTGACAATTCCTATAAACTGTAACTTTATGTTTTTAAAGTTACTTAAATTGAATATTTGGAAGTTAGTAAGTGAAATCTCTACATACTCGTATTTTTTTTCTTTTTTAAAATGGCTTTTCTTTTATAAAAACGGGTTTTGTGGTGGCAGGGATCAAACCCAGAACCTCAGACATGCAGGTCAAATGCTCTAGTACTGAGCTACACCTGGCCCTATGCTATCCCTTTTATTGACAGGAAGCAGCCTGCACCTACACTAACATGCAGGAATGTCACTGTGCAACTAGATCACCTTGAACTCAAATCTTACACTTGCTGTCACTCCAGGTTGAATTATTTATGAAAGAAATATAAAACCTGTAACTTCACATGGCTATAAAATCAGCAGTGACATCTAATAGGGCAAAAACCCCACACAGATCGCAAAGATTGCTTTGGTTACAAATAAATTATGTAACTTGCAATAGAAACCTAATGAAATCACTCTTAGGCAAACAGCTCCAATGAATACAGTGATCATCGCAACACACAAACGATTTATAAGGAAAAAACAGCAAAACAAATTTGACCATTTCCCAAAGATTTATATATATTATACATATATATAAAAGTCATTAAATTCGATAAATTTTCTTAGTATCTTCTTAGATACTAAGAAGATAGTATCTTGCTGCACTTGCTAAGCGGTGCAGAGAAGTGATAAAAGAAGACTTCAAAGACAGAAGAGCAGAAATATGGAAGATGCAGCAGAAGCCGGGAAAAGCATTCGCACCGCCCGCGTGTCCTTCGCCAACTAAAAGACCAAGATGACTGCCCTGATGGATCTATCACATCTTCCAGAAAGGCAATGGAGAAGATTATCCAGGACTTCTACTCAAATCTCTTTGATAGCCATGTCCACCTGCCCACATACCAAATTCCACAGGATGGATATGTCATTCCCAATGTTCTCCCTTCTGAAATCCGACATGCCATTTCTTCGGTAAAGAAGGGGAACAGCACCAGGCCCAGACAAAGTCAGACCCGAACACCTGAAGAATCTGCCGTCAGTACCCATCCATACACTAGCTTGACTCTTCACACGCTACCTGTCCGAATGCAACGTGCCCTCCCAATGGAAAACCAGCAGGACAGTTCTACTGTTCAAGAAGGGAGACATTCACGACATTGGCAACTATCGCCCCATCTGCCTGTTGTCTGTCCTCTACAAGCTGTTTGTTTACATGAGTCATCCTGAACAGGATTGGCAGAACACTAGATGAAGGACAACCATGCGAGCAAGCTGGCTTCGGAAAGGATTCAGCACAATCGACCATATCCACACTGTAACCAAGCTCACTGAGGTTTGTAGGGAGTACAAGATGCCGCTCTGTCTCATGTTCATTGATTTAAAGAAAGCCTTGATTCTGTGGAGCCTGAAGCAGTCATGGAAGCCCTAGCCAAACAGGGTGTTCAAACCCTATACATCAAGATCCTTCGTGAGCTGTATTGCGGATTCACCACCAGGATCTTACCATTCTACAAGGAAGTGATCATTGATGTCAAAGAGGGGTTCAACAGGGTGATATCATTTCACCAAAACTGTTCAGCACCACCCTCGAGAACATCATGCGACAATTAGAATGGGAAGGAATGGGAGTGAAGATAGATGGTCAGCAACTACACCACCTCCGCTGATGACATCGTTCTAATATCACCAAACATTAGCCAAGCGGCACAAATGCTGGCTGACTTCGACCGAGAATGTGGAAAGCTAGGTCTACAGCTGAATCTAAAGAAAACTATGTTTATGAAAAATGAACTAGTTTCAGAGGCCCCATTCACTCTCAATGGAACAAACATCTCTGAATGCAGCAGTTATATGTACCTAGGTCGAGAAGTCAACGTGATGAATGACCTAAAACCTGAGCTGCGCAGGAGGAAGAGAGCGGCATGGAATGCCTTCAAAGGCATCGAAGAAATAGCTAAAAGTTCAAAGAACCTCCGGCTCCGGGCACATTTCTTTGACTCCACTGTTCTCCCTGCATTAACATACGCCTCAGAGATCTGGGCCCTACGAAAGCAGGATGAGAATGCTATTCGGGTCTCCCCAGAGAGGAATCGAAAGAGCTATGCTTGGAATATCACGCCTCACTCAAGTGAGAGAGGGAATCGGAGTTCCGACCTCTGTCGCTATTCTAGAATCAGGGATGCTGTCTTGTTTGCCAAGTCATCGAAAATCAGATGGGCTGGACATGTAATGCGATTTGGAGATGACCGCTGGACTAGAGCCGTTACCTACTGGATCCCACGGGATGTCAAAAGATCACGTGGCCGCCCACCTACAAGATGGTCAGACTTCCTTGTAAAGACCCTGAAGGAACAGTTTGAGGCTCTTCATATTCCTGAATCAACCAGATGCCATTGGGCTACATTGGCACGTGATAGGGTCCAATGGAAATGTTACTGGCGCCCGCTCGAGCAAATTGATGAATAATGGGATTCAAGTGATCAAGTGATATAAAAGTCATTAAATTTGGATACTAAGAAGATGGGTAAGTAAAATTCCATACCAAAAATCAAATTCTCAGCGGACAGGAGATCAGGGTCTTTAAAACTGGAACAGTTCGTGGGGCGCGAGCAATGGCTCAGTGGGTAGGGCATTTGCCTTGCATGCCGGACCGGTGGGTTTGATCCCGGCATCCCATACGGTCCCCTGAGCACCGCCAGGAGTAATTCCTGAGTGCAGAGCCAGGAGGAAACCCTGAGCATTGCTGGGTGTGACCCAAAAAAAAAGCGAAAAAAAAAAAAAAACCAACAACAACAACAAAAAACAACAACCCAAGAAACAAAACAACAACAACAACAACAAAAAAACTGGAATAGTTTGCTTTACCTTTTCCCTGACGGCTCATATTAGAAGACAAAGACTTCTTTTAGTCTCGCGTATACAACAGATCACAAATTCTGAACACTCACTTTCAAGCATAATCTCTCTAGACAGCAGAGACCTAAAGGAGTTAATGTGCTGGCCTTATACATCACTGACCTGGTTTCAACCCCACACTGTATGGTCCCCTGAGTACCAGTAGGAGTGATCCCTGAGCACAGGGCTAGAAGCAACCCCAAAAGATTACCAGTGTGGTAAAAAAAAAAAAAAAAAAAAAAAAAAAGGTTTTCCATATAGAAACAATATTAAGGAAATTGAAAGTTTTAAATTATTATTATTATTATTTTGCTTTTTTGGGTTCACCCAGTGATGCTCACGGTAACTCCTGGCTTTGCACTCAGGAATTACTCCTGGCGGTGCTCGGGGACATATGGAATGCCAGGGATAGAACCTGGGTTGGTTGCATGCAAGGTAAACACGCTACCCACTGGACTATCACTCTGGTCCTGAAAATTTTGTAGAGAACTTCACATCATTAATTCGGCCATAAAGCGAATTCATGACCAATTTTCTTTCATTTACACTTAACAGTCTAGTAACTGCTCACTACACACCTACAAAATGC
Organism: Cryptotis parvus; assembly: GCA_021461705.1. NCBI lineage: Eukaryota > Metazoa > Chordata > Mammalia > Eulipotyphla > Soricidae > Cryptotis > Cryptotis parvus. Next base: position 18,136 of record JAJIBD010008159.1, read on the forward strand.
ATTGAGATGTAAAATCCTTAAGGGGAAAAAACTCAAATGGGTTTTTGTATTAAAAACAAATTTTGGAACCAATGAAAAATACACTGGTTCAGACAACTGTGAAATAAGAATTCTGGGAGTTACTGTTACAGAAAACAAAATAATTTACATACGTTTTATATATGCATATATATTAAGTATGCATATATATTAAAATGAAGTATTCACAAAGCACCTATCATCTATCAGGTGAAAAACAGTGGAACTTCAGTTGGAGTTCTCAGGGAGCACAGAGCCGCAAATTCAGGGAAAATCAGAAAATCAAACAGCAGAGTGCGAAAAGAGAGAAGGATCCTGTGAGGGATAGAAAAGCACCAAGGGAGGGGCGAAGCAATAGCCCAGCAGGTAGGGGCGTTTGCCTTGCACGTGGCCGGCCCCTGCCGGCCCAGGGTTCAATCCCGGCATCCCATATGGTCCCCGAGCACCGCCAGGAGTAATTCCTGAGTGCAGAGCCAGGAGAAACCCCTGAGTATTGCCGGGTGTGACCCAAAAGCAAAAAAAAAAAAAAAAAAAAAAAAAAGAAAAGAAAAAGCACCAAGGAAACCACATAAGGCCAGTTACACAGAAACATGAAGTAATTAAACTCAACTCATCTTTACCATTAAAAAAAAAACAACCTGTTCCATAAAAAGTAACATCTGTTCTTAGTATCCTGTCACTTGTGCGTAGCAAAATGTTTCACCTAACAAATGCTTAACAATTCTAGAATAAACAAATCTTCGAAGATCACAAGGTTCAAAAAAAATTCCTCATTTATTTCATGCAATTTTAAAGACCAATGAATGGTGAATAAACCTAGGATTTCTCAAGACATCCAAGCACTGCTATAAAACTATTATATCCTTAGTTAAATAATTATGCTTAAACAGAGACCCAGGAGAGAAAAATCTAAATATGAAACAAAAATACAAAATTCAGGGGAGAGAAGAAAAAGAAAACTGAAGATAAAGAATTAAGTGCAGTAACAGCAAAGCCTTCTGATGGACAACTGTTCCAGGGTTTCACTTTATGGGTATTCCAAATAATCAGGAAAATTAAAAGAAATGAGGGATCCAAGCAAGATAGAGATGTTTAGCCACATATTTGTTTTCTGCAAGATCATTATTAAAAGATTCAGTGACATTCACTGACTTATTACTGTAATAGAAAAAAAATTAAAACTTATTTTAAAATAATAGCTTGATTTATATACCTTTCATTGTGTATGGGGGGAGGAGGGGAGAGAGAGAGAGAGAGAGAGAGAGAGAGAGAGAGAGAGAGAGAGAGAGAGAGAGAGACAGATAGACAGACAGACTCGGCCATGCTCAGGGTTAGTCCTGGCTTTGCACCCAGGAATTATGCCTGGCAGTGCTCACGGGATGCGGGGGACTGAACCTGGGTCGACTGCGCACCAAGGCAAATGCCCTACCCGATGTGCTGCCGCTCAGGCCCCTATATACCTTCCTTATATAGCTAAAAGAATTTCTCAAGTAAAAAGGGGTTGGGAATGGAAAAATAATTTAAGCAGCTTTGTCTCTTAGGCCACTGCAGTTATGAAAAATGCTTCATGAGCAAAATACTTCCCACGTCCCCAATGTTTTAGATAAAGAACGTAACGTGCACCAGAACGAGAATCCTGATTTTATAGAAACCCCTGAGAAAGAGAAATCCCCGTGTATATACTACACTTTGAAGGAGGGAATACGGTAATTTTGTTTGTTAGGAGCTATGAATAGAATTTTCATGCTCAGGGGATTACTCCTGGCTTTGCGTAGGAATTATCCCTGGTAGTGCTAGGGGACCATATAGGATGCCAGGGGACCAAACCAGGGTTGGTTATGTGCAAGGCAAATACGCTACCTGCTGTACTTTCATTTTGGCCTCATACAAGAGATTTAAAATTTTTTTTATTCAGAAAAAGGCTTTTAAAGAAAAGACAGGAGAGATACTCCCAGATTATGGGGCGGGTCTCCTAAAGAAGGATTCCAATCTAAGGTTTTTTTTTTATGTGTGTGTGTGCTTCTTAGTAGTTTTCTAATGCCCACTCATACTATTTGGATCAGGTAGCAATAGCTTAAAACTGGGCAGTGGGAGTAACTAAAAGAGGTAACTTTCAGAGAAGTTCAACAATAGTATACTGTTTGATTTATTTTTAAATGCTGCTCCCCCTTTTTTTTTTGCTTTTTTGGGTCACACCGGCGATGCTCAGGGGCTACTCCTGGCTCTGCACTCAGGAATTACTCCTGGCAGTGCTTGGGGGACCATATGGGATGCCGGGATCGCTGGCACAGGCCGGCGAGTGCAAGGCAAATGCCCTACCCGCTGGGCTATCGCTCCGCCCCTTCCCTTCTAATTTCTTATGGGCAACATCTTTTATACAGGCTAAACCTTTAAATCGAAAGGAAAATAAATCTTGAAACTTACTATTACTAAAAATCCAGAAATGGAAACCACTACAAATGAACTGCGGCCGGAGCCGATAGCCCAGCGGGTAGGGCGTTGCCTTGCACGTGGCGGGCCCATGCCAACCCGGGTTCGATCCCCGGCATTCCATATGGTCCCCTGAGCACCGCTAGGAGTAATTCCTGAGTGCAGAGCCAGGAGTAACCCTTGAGCATTGCCGGGTGTGACCCAAAAAAGCAAAAAAAAAAAAAAAAAAAAAAAGTAGTAAGGATGTCCCTAATTTTTTTGGGGGTGAGGGTGGGGGTGCTTTTTGACTAATCCAGTGATACTCAGGGGTTCCTTCTGGCTCTGCACTCAGGTGCTCAGGCAACTACACGAAAGGATGCTGCAAATGGACCCTGGGTCAGCTGCATGCAAAGCAAGCGCCCCACACCTGAGCTTTCCCTTGGCTCCAAGGATGTCCTAATTTAAATATTGAATTCTAAAATATTAGGAAGCTCATTTAAAATTAACAGTGTACAAGCAAAGTACCTTGGAACTACCATTCATTCTGGTTCTCCGCAGCAGTCCACTGCACCGGAACTTTGCAATGTGGTGGCTCTTAAAAGCATTTCTGATATTTGCCTAGTGGTGTCCAGTCCAGTGCCACGGGCTGTGGGTGCGCCTCCTTGAATTAAGATGTGGCTGGGCACAATTCTCCAACCCATCCTGCGTGCAGAGAGGTGTATCAAAAATCTGAGGATTTTTGAGCACATTAAAACTCACCCCAATAATCTTTTCCATTATTTTTCTGAATTGTTTTCAACAGTACTGCCCCAAATTCCTAAATACAAATTACACTCAATTACTTTCTAATCTGAAAGCCCATCCAATCAACTGGGTATAAATAAAATAGAAGACAATTTTGGGCATCTCTCAGGATCAGTGTGACTCGGTCGGTCACTCAGCAAATAAAAGTCAACATTTTACCTTCTCTACAGGTGCATTTGTGAAAAAGAATTCCGCTGGGCATAGAATTTTCAAGTCTGTCCCGATGTCCTCATATTGGGTGAACTTAGGCAAAGCGGATTACTTTAACGGACTTTTCATTCATGGAGACTATTAATGGATACAATACCCCACCGTCACAGCGCCAATCATTAGATAATGATTATCATTATCATCTATTTATTTTCATTGAACGAAGCCCCAAGGTTTTGCGACTCCAACAAGCGCGATGGTTGACTGCCCTCCCGAGATTCTCCGTGGGGAAGAGTTGAGCACTAAGTCTCTGCTAAACCCATCGCTCGTTTCCTGGAAAGGGCAGCGGCCGCCTCGCGGAGGGCTGGCACGGCGGCCCGGGTCCAAGGCGGGGACAGCGGCGACGGGAACCCGGACGGTGGGCGCGCGGGGCTCCCCCTCGCCCTCGCCGGCCGCTCCGCGAGCCGAGCCCGCCCGCCTTCACTCCGGGCGGCCCCTGCCGTGGGGGCAAGCGGGCTCGAGACTACCATAAAGTTTCCGAAACACACTTGCAAGAGGAGCAGCAACTGGGGGCGGGGAGAAACTCACCCCTACAGAGCTCCCCAAAGAACGGCCAGGGGGAGCGAGCAGAACGCCTCCGTCGCGTCCTTCTCTGGGCGGGAGAGGAAGCCTCACCCCCTTTTCATCCCGCCCTCCGACTCCCCACCCCGCCGCCAGGAGAACTCACGAAGCCATGGCCGCCGGGCGGCCCCTTCACTTCCGGTGCCGGTGCCGCTAGAGCTGCGCCATCCCCCAGTCGGTCGGGCGGCCACAGCTCCCGACTGACCTTCTGGACAGGGCCGCCGCTCCGCCGACCATCCCCAGGTGCTCTCCTGGAAGGCGCAGCGGACAGGTGTCGTAGTACAGTAAGCCCCTGGCACAAACACCGCGCTCTTGCCGCGCCCGAAGCATAAAATGCGATAGAGCTACGGCCGCCGCTGCCCAGACAAAATGGCGCCGAGAAGCCGCTTTAGCGCAGGCGCCTTGGAAAGACCCTGCCCCGCCCCCGTCAAACTCCGGGCCGCAGCTCCCGGTTCGGTTTCCATGGGACACTCCCGCCGCCAATCCTCGTGCCGAATCGCTCTTCCTGACCCTTCAATTTACCAATCAGTGCTTAGTCAAGCACATCCGGAGTCGTCTCGACCAATCCGTGCTCAGGACATGCTTACTCAATACCTGATTCTCCAGTAATGTGAGCCTCCGGAGGCAGCCAATCAGAAGTGGGAGATGTCCTACCTGCTGTTTTTCGCACCAATCCGTGGAGTTTCAGAGCTACATCCAATGAGGACGGCAGGTAGCAAACTCCAATCCGAAACTCTTCGGCGTCATGAGTAGCCAATGGGAGTTCGTGTAGAAGCGAGTCTGCTCAACAGCTTGTTATTTGGTGGATTGTGGCAGTAAATCGGGTGAGTGGGGAACCGGGCGCAGGAACTGCCTCCGCGGCCGGGAGTGGTGCTGCCCAGGCGGGGCCCCCGGGGTCCGTGGGGCAGAGCACCCGAGAGCTGACAGCGCGCACTTCACCCGCAGTTTGGTAGGTGGGCAGGAGGGAGACGGGGGTTAAGTGAATGCACGTAGCGATAGTAGCAGCTGGCGCTGCCGTGGGGTCCCAGTGCAGTTGGAAGCTTTGGAGGTGGGCAAGGGGGTGCTGGACAAGTGGTGCGGCGAGCGCAAGGGTTGGAGCAAGTGGTGGAGTCGCGGCGGCAACTGCAAGAACCGCCGTCGCCGCCGCAGCCGCCTCCTCGGCCACTTCCCCGGGTTCCCGGGAAAATGGCTGTGGGGCTGGTCGCGCCGCTAAGTTTGCTTCCGTGCAGCGTGGAGCGGGCTGCTTTGGGGGAGCCGGCCCCCCAACTTCGCGCTGCGTCCGTGTTGGAGTCCGCGGCGGTACCCGGGAGATTGGAGCTGGTCCCTCTTCTGGGCGCTACAAAAAGTTGAGGCGGGCGCAGGGGAGGAGGCGGCGGCTGCCGCTGCGCGCTCCCCCCCCCTCCCCACACACCCTGTCCGGCGCCACCTCCTCCTCTCCGCTCCCCACCCCCCAGCCCCCTTCCCTTCGCGGGTCTGCCGGCCCCCGGGCGCCTCTCTCCGCTCCAGGCCGCTGCCCCTGCCCCCTCGGGTGAAAGAAGCGCTTCTCCGCCTTGACATGGTGCAGAGCGGGGAAGGAGAGCAATGGCGCCGTGACACTCCGCTGCCGCCACCGCGGGCCCAGGGCGGGCCGAGGGGGCTGAGCGACGGAGGCGGGGCGCGGGCCGAAGTGAGGGTATCCGGGGGGCACGGCCGCGGGAAGGCTCGGCCCCAGCGCCGCTGGGGACCCTGCAAGACCCGAAGGTTCCCAGCTCCGAGCCAGCGCGATCGTCCCCGGGGCGCGGAGTTGAGCGTTCCGGGTCAAAGTGGCGGAGGAGGTGGGGGCGCGGTGGGCCGCCGGCGAACTCCGGGCGGAACGGGTGGGTGGCCCTTTGGCGCCGGTGGGCTTCCCGCTGCCCGCCCGCTGGGCGCCCGCGTCCTCGCTGCCCTCCGAGGGGAGCTTCACCCTGCCCCGGTGCAGGTCTGCCCCCTCCCCGCCGCGTTTGTTTACTTTCTTGGACCGGGTCGCTCCCCTCCGATGGCTGATTCCCTGCCTGTCTTTCCCCGGCTCTAGCAGCGGAGAAGGTGGCCGAGATAGCTCGCTGAGCTGGACCCCCACAGATCGCCGGGGAAAATGAAGGTAAGTGCAGTCGGCGCTGGTCGGAACCTCGTGTTCCGGACTCTGCCTGTCATGAGGCTGGTGCTGTGGAATGTCATTCTCCCCACCCCCTCGAAAATTCATTCCCGCACTGAGAAGCCTTTTTTTTTCTCCCTCTTCAAAATAGCGAGAAGTTGAATGGTCAAGAAATGATCATTGTGTCCAAACACAGGCAGTTCGGCCCCTCTCTGAAGCTTGTTAGCACTTGGGAAAGGCTGGTGCAGCCTTTCCATTGTTGTCCATTGGGCTAGTATTTTTAAACACTTCCTGTGTTGGCAGCAAGCTTTGCAGAAGTTAAAGCTTTTGTCCTGCTCTGGTTCTTTGGGGGATTTTTTTTGGAAATGTTTTCTCTTTTTCCCCTTGAGTGCCCATGTGATTTTTTTTTTAAGGAAAAACTGGATTGGGTAAAGAAAATATTCTTTCTTGACGGGATAAAGTGAAATTCTGTGGCTAACGTATTTCAAGAACTAAAATTGAGTATACATTGTTAAAGTTCAGTCGTTACAGTAACTATTAAAAACATGTAGCAGAGCCTACATAAGACTATGTTTCTGAAGACAGACCAATGTTGCAAGCATGGGTATATGTGATGTTTTAAAGTATAGTATGGAGTGCTCAGGTCAGGTACTGCCAAAAGTAATTCTAAATTGCTCTCCAATCTGCACGTTTTGTGATATACTAAGTTTAAAAGTGCCCTTATTTCTAATTTATGCATTACCTGTTATCAAAGTATTAAATTCTGAAGTAGAGGATTTTCCCCAAACTTTCTCTTACTTTCCTATCTTAATGGAGTGTGATACACTTCTAATGTTACTTGGGGAAAAATTACTGGAAAATAAAAATGTATTTCTATGTAAAGTATCTTGAAAATAATTCTCTTTGCCGTTAACAACACTAAACTGATCTGTGAATAACCTAATTTTTGAAAAGCATTGAGATAGCAGTCATTCTATTGCTGTCAAGATCAAAATGAACTGCAGAACGTAATTGCTCCTATCTTTCATTTTATGGTTCTGACCATGGCCACTGGATACGAGCTAGATTTTTTTTTCCTTTGGAAAGTAGACGAGAAAGGAAAAGGAACTCTTCATGTGGGGAGGAACTTAGTGTAGGGACTAAGTTGATAACGATTGTTATTAAATCTTAGTGCTTTTATTATCACTAAGATGGGTACGGGTTTGAATCACTTCATATTTCTCTTATGTAACAGCTGAATTTAAACATAAACCTTTAAAGTAAAACTTTAGCCAGTGACAATATTCCCCTTGTTAAAAGGTATGATTTTATTTCTAATTTGTTTAATTAACCCTGTATCCAAAAGATGTAGACTTTATGAACCTATATTAATAAACATTTAATTATGTATTGTTAGTGTTAGCACAATGGTCTTTTAATATGAGACAATACTTTTTCTAATTTTTTTCTTGCTGGTTTTTGTTTTTGGGGCCACACTTTGCCATGCTCAGGGCATACTGTACCTGGTGTGGCTTTGGGGATCTTATGGTATCCTGGGGATCAAACCCAGTGGGTGGTGTGCAAAGAAAGCACCCTACCAGGTGTACTAACAGTCTCTAAAAAGTGCAAAACTGTTGAAACATCTTACATAGGAAGAAACATTAGGGCTGGAGCGACAGCACAGCTGGAAGAGCATTTGCCTTACACGCGTCTGACCCAGGTTCGATCCGGGCATCACATGTGGTCCCCCAAGCCACAGGAGTAATTCCTTAGTGCAGAGCCAGGAGTAACCACTGACCATTGTTGGGTGTGACCCCCAGAAAAAAAAACAAAATATATTTCCTTACAGATGCTTATAGTTACAGCTAAAAATGTTTCATAATAACAGGGTTCTAGTATAAAAAAATAAAGGTTTTTAATATAAATCAGTAAAAGATAAAACATGGGGTATTTTTAAAATTACATTTTTAACGTGCAAATAACTTGAGTGTATTTATTACTTTAAATACAGAAACTTTCAATGAGACAAGGAGTGACAGTCACGTTTCTTTGTTCCTTTTATCAGGCGGCAGATGAGCCTGCCTACCTGACAGTGGGCACTGATGTCAGTGCCAAGTACCGCGGTTGCCTTCTGTGAGGCAAAAATTAAGACTGTGAAAAGACTGGTAAAAGTAAAGGTAAGTTTTTTTTTTTTTTTTTTTTTGTTCTTTTTTTTCCTTCAATAGCTTGTATTGACTTTATAGCTCTATTAACTCTGCATTGAAGAAAGGTGGAGAGAGTGACATTTAAATCACCATTGTGTTCTCTGTTCATGCTTCCTACAGTTTGGATCTTTTTTTTTTTTTTTTGCTTTTTTTTTTTTGGGTCACACCCGGCGATGCTCAGGGGTTCCTCCTGGCTCTGCACTCAGGAATTACTCCTGGCGGTGCTCGGGGGACCATATGGGATGCCGGGGATCGAACCCGGCTGCCAGCACAGGCCAGCCGCGTGCAAGGCAAACGCCCTGCCCGCTGTTTGGATCTTTTCTGTGCTTCCTTAGACTAATAAGCAATTGAGGAAAACCTACAGTGGGAATTATGGTTCAAGATAATATTAAAAATTATTTTGAGTTTCAGTTGAAAAATGCTTCTTTGGCAGAAAAAAAGTGAGCACATATTTCTGCATAATTTTGGAAAAATATAAAAATAGAAAAAAGTACTATACCTTAGCTTACCTCTCAGAAAATACTGTTAACATTTTTGTGTTCCCTTCTAGTTAATTTTCTATAAAAAATGTCTAAATAATCATGGTTACCTATATTCCAAAAGCAGTCCATGATTATTATAAAAACTTTATGATTATAGAGCTATCTAATAAAGTTATGAAAGTCTTAATGAACATTACTGAGATTTGATATGATATACCAGATGTGTATTCTTTCCTAATTTTTTTTTTTTTTTACTGGATTATTTTTGGGAGGTGCTACACCAATAATACTGAGGATTACTCCTGGTTTTGAACTCAGGAATTATTCCTGATGGTGCTTGGGGGACCAAATCAGATGTTGGAGGTTGAAACCTTGCCAGCTGCCTGGAAGAATAATGCCCTACGGGCGGTACTATCCTTCCCATTCCTATTGGATTATCTCGAACCTGCAGTTTTGCAATTTGCTTTCTAATTATATATCAGATTTTTTTCTACACAAATTAAGCACAGTGAACTATGGGCATATTTGACTTATTTAATTCCTAACATCTAGACTTGAGATTGATACATAGTGAACATTGAAAAAAGGGCAGAAAAATAATTGAACTAGACCAGTGATTCTGAAAATGTGAATCCAAAACATCAGCCTTTGTTTATGATGCAAATTCTTAGGTACCTATCCCAGATGTATTGAGTCAGAAACCTGAGGGAGCAGGGAGTGGTAATATTCCAGATTTAACAATATAAGTTTTGTTGATGTTTACTGAAGTTTGAGAACCACTGAGCTATATGAGTGTGGTTTGTGTATTGAATAGACTTGGATATCATTGGTAACAAATTTCCATTTAAATTTCAGTCTGCTCTTAAAACCTTTTTTCTATTTGTTTTCTATTTTCCTAGTTTTCTGTTCTATTGTGATCCTGTTTGCCATCCTAGATGCCATTTATTTATTTTATTATTTATTATTATTTAAGTTAATTATTTCCATATAGCCTTTTATTTATTAAGAAAACTTATACATATTGCATTTGATTTTTTTTTTTTTTTTTTGCTTTTTTTGGGCCACACCTGACGATGCTCCGGGTTCACTCCTGGATCTTCGCTCAGGAATTACTCCTGGAGGCGCTCAGGGGACATATGGATGCCAGGGATAGGACCTGGGTCTGCCTTGTGCAAGGCAAATGCCCTACCTTCTGTGCTATCGCTCCGGCCCCTGTATTTGATCTTTAAATATCTGGAATTGTTCGAGAATTAAAACTTTTTGTTAATATGGTAATTATTTTGTGTATTTGACTTAAATTTACCATATGCACAGTATCTAGAATTTGAATTTTCTTATTTGAATACTTGTTCTGTTTGAGTGGTTCTCCTGTACATTTGGGAGGGTCACTAATAGTAATTAAATTACAGATTATGATTAAAGTTACAAAGAACCAAATTGTACTGGTTTCAGTTTTCATAGTGGCCACTCTGAGCAGTCCTTTTTTTTTTTTTTTTTTTTTTTTTGCTTTTTTGGGTCACACCCAGTGATGTTCTGGGCTTACTCCTCACTGTGCCCGCAGGAATTACTCCTGGTGGTGCTTTGGGGACCATATGTGATGCTGGGGATAGAACCTGGGTCGGTCACATGCAAGGCACACGCCCTATCCACTGTGCTGTAACTCCAGCCCTGCAACAATACTTCAATACTTTTGAGTTTAGTGTTCATGGACCACCAGGCCTGCACCCAGGAGTGCTGGTGAGCCATGCGACGCTGGGATTGGACTCGGCATTTTATATACAGGCATATGCTCTCTGACTTAGTCTCTCCTGAACGGGTTTTAATTTTTTACCTTGTATGTAAACAAGTTGGATGCTTTGTATACTTGGTGACGGAAATGTTTATGGCTTGATATAAAAAGCGATGAAGGCAGATATAAGCTTTTACATTTATTACAGATTATAAATTTTCTTCAGTTAGGCAAACGTCAAGTACATGTTACCAGCATTCTTGCTATCTGTAGGGAATACAGTGATTGTCCAATATGGTGGACACTAGTCCTCAAAGAGCTCAAAGATAATGAGAAAATAAATATAAATATAATAGTATAACATGGCTGTAAGTTAGCGTGACATTGTTTTAATGTTACCATGTATGTATTGTATTAAAAGTAACAGAATTATACAAAATTGTTTTTTTAGGTACTGCTGAAACAGGATAATACTACCCAGTTGGTGCAAGATGATCAAGTAAAGGGTCCCTTAAGAGTACGTATCTTCTGTAGCTTAAAATATAAAATGACAAATCATTCATAGTTGCTCATGAATATTTTACATTTATAAGTACACTTTTAGGGCCGGAGCGATAGCCCAGCGGGTAGGGCATTTGCCTTGCACGCGCCGGCCCATGCCGGCCCCGGGTTCGATCTCCGGCATCCCATATGGTCCCCGAGCACCGCCAGGAGTAATTCCTGAGTGCAGAACCAGGAGAAACCCCTGAGCATTGCTGGGTGTGATCCAAAAAGAAAAGAAACAGGGCCGGAGGATAGCCCAGCGGGTAGGGGCGTTTGCCTTGCACGCGGCCGGCTCTTGGCCCGGGTTCAATCCTCAGCATCCCATATGGTCCGCCTAGCACCGCCAGGAATAATTCCTGAGTGCATAGCCAGGAGAAACCCCTGAACGTCCCTGGGTGTGACCACCCCCAAAAACAAAAACAAAAACAAAAAAAGGTACACAATTAAAATGGTATAAGAATATTAACCAGTAAATATATAAAGATTACAGATAGAATAAATGGTGATATTCCTAATTTTAAGACGCTAACCATGTGGCAAAATTTATTTTACATACTTTGTTTTGAATTTTGAGTGTCTCAATGTTTTTTACATTACTCCCATAGATATTTTTTTTCTTTTCTTTTTCTTTTCGGGTCACACCTGGTGACGCTCAGGGGTTACTCCTGGCTCTTCGGTCAGGAATTAATCCTGGCGGTGTTCAGGGGACCATATGGGATGCTGGTGATCGAACCCAGGTCGACCGCATGCAAGGCAAACACCCTACCTGCTGTGTTATCACTCCGGCCCCTTTCCATAGATTTTTATAGCTTGACAAGTTAGTTATGTACTGTTATCTAAACTTTTGTTCTTCTCACTTACCAAGTAAACTGTGTTGGGTTCATAATTCAGTTTAATGAAAAATCTATATTTTGTTTTCCATTTTTACTGTTCATTTGTGTAAGTTTTTGTAATGTCAGATTACTTCTTTGTTTAATATATAATATACAAAGGCGTGGAAGTGAAAAAGAGGTCAACATGCCTGTCTTCTCTCCAGGTGAAATTTATCTAAAAAGTTCCTTTGGGATTGGAGGCATAGTTTAATAGGCCTTGCAAAAGACAACCTGGGTTTAATCCCTGGCATTTCCTATTGTTCCCTGAGCACCACAGGAGTGATTCCTGAATGCAGAGCCAGGACTAATCCCTGAATATCTCCATATGTGACCTGAAATCCACTTAGAAACTCACCCCCAAAATCCTCAAAGAAATAAATAATAAGTTCCTTTAATAAAAATGCTAAAACCAGTACCCTTTTTTTTCCTTTGCTTTTTGGGTCACACCAGATGATGCTCAGGGGTTACTCCTGGCTCTGCACTCAAGTATTACTCCTGACAGTGCTCGGGGCACCATATGAGATGCCGGGGATTGAACTTGGTCGACCGCTTGCAAGGCAAATGCTTTACCTTGCAATGAGAGAATGCAGTTGTACTATCTCTCTGGCCCCCAGTACCCAGTATTTCTATGAAAAAAAACTTGAAATTAACTTTGCTAAAATATTTCATGACTTTTGGGAAGACATTAAAAAGTATAAATAAGGACCTATAACTATATAATAGCTATCTGATAGAATTTAAAAAAAAACACAAAAAACAAAAGTAACTGACTAGACTCTTGGGACTGAAGCAGGTAGGGCACTTGCCTTGTGCGTATCCTACCTGGGTTCTATTCGGGCATGCCATATGGTTCTAGAGCTCTGCCAGTTGTGATCCCTAAGTGCAGAGCGAGGAGTAAACCCTGAGCATTGTTGGGTGTGGCCCCCAAACAAAGAAACGGATAAGTGAAAAAGGGTCTGGACAGTGTAAATTGTGTGGCCCCCAAACAAAGAAACGAACAAAGAAACGGATAAGTGAAAAGGGACTGGACAATGTAAATTGTTTTCTCTTTCTGAGCCATAATTTTCAATGTATAAAATAGGAATAATAGGGGGCCGGAGTGATAGCCCAGCGGGTAGGGCGTTTGCCTTGCATGCGGCCGCCTGTGCTGGCCTGGGTTAGATCCCCGGCATCCCATATGGTCCCCGAAGCACTGCCAGGAGTAATTCCTGAGTGCAAAGCCAGGAGTAACCCCTGAGCATCGCTGGGTGTGACCCAAAAAGAAAAAAAAATAGGAATAATAGTTTTTTAGTGTTTTTTTTTTTTGATCCACACCCTGCTGTGCTTGAGGTTTACTCCTGGCTATGTCCTCAGGAATTACTCCCGGCAGAGCTCAGGAGTACCATCTATGTGGTACCGGGGATTCAACCCAGACCTGCCAGTGCAACACAAATGCTGTCTGTCACACTGGCCGTAAATTTTTGTGTGAAAGCTTTTGGGGGCTCAAATTGCATGACAGGTATCTGAGCACTATAAATGATAAGGATATAAGCCAATGTGAAGTAGAATTAGAAATGTAGTTACTCAGGTTATAGCGTTCTTGAGGGTGATTTGGTCTGTTTAAATGAGGTAATTAAATCTATTTTGTATTTTAGGTAGGAGCTATTGTTGAAACAAGGACATCTGATGGATCTTTTCAGGAAGCTATCATCAGCAAGTTGACAGATGCTAGTTGGTATACTGTGGGTAAGTTGTTAAGCAGTTTAATGTATTGGATTTGATTTTAGAATTGTGTGTACAGCTCTATTTTGTACAAGTACTTAGCTATTATGTTGGCAGAAAAATACATTTTCTTTTTTGTTTGAGGGCCAAAGTGATGTTCAGGACTCTCAAGGCCACTCCCTGAGATTGTTGGCCCGGTGGGTCAGGTGGTTAAGTGCTCTCCCCAAGAATGAGGGGCCGGAGTGATAGCCCAGCGGGTAGGGCGTTTGCCTTGCATGCGGCTGGCCCATGCCGCCCCGGGTTCGATCCCCGGCATCCCATATGGTCCCCCGAGCACCGCCAGTGTGATTCCTGAGTGCAGAGCCAGGAGTAACCCCTGAGCATCGCTGGGTGTGACCCAAAAAGCCAAAAAAAAAAAAAAAAAGAATGATATGGGATCTCGGGAGAAGTTACAGGAGGTAAAGCACAAAGCACTTGCCTTGCATGTGGCACCGTTAGCTGTAGCCCTGGTTCAAATCACCGGCACCATACATGGTCCCTTGAATACCACGAGGGTCACTCCCTGAGCACAGAGCGAGGAGTAAACACTGAACATTGCTGGGTGTGTAGAAAAAACTTAAGAAAATAAAAGAGGAAGAAGAAAAAAAAAAGAATGTGGTACTACTTGTGCCCTGTGGTGCCAGGGAACATTCACAGGGCCACCCTGGCAGTACTAGGGTCTCTAAGGGCTATACATAAGCTTGGGGAGTGGACAGGCATGTGGGGCCAAGCCATCTTACACTGTCTCCCAGCCATTGAGAAATGCATTTTCTTCTCTGTCAGTGTATTCAATATGATTAAAATGCTGGGGATTAAATGTAGGAATCATGCATGGAAAGCCTATCCCTGAGCGGCTTCTCTGTGCCTGTGCTGAACTCTTACTTCTACACTTACTGTTAATAGTGTGTCTATTTCATTCAGGATATCCTTCAGAAGTTACTTTAATGCTTCTCTTTGAGGAAGTTAATTTTATAGTCATTCTTCTTCCATAATGAAAGCAAACAAGAGGTCTATGAGGGAGCTCAATGGCTAGGCAGGTAACTCTAACAAAAGATTACAGATGGGACCAGAGCAATAGTCCAGCGGGTAGGGCATTTGCCTTGCACTTGGCCAACCCAGGTTCGATCTCCCGCATCTCATATGGTCCTCCAGCACTGCCAGGAGTAATTCCTGAGTGCAGAGCCAGGAGTAACCTCTGGCTGTGACCCATAAAGAAAAACAGACAAGCATACAAAAAAGATTACAGAGCTACAATCTTTCATTGTATTGCTGCCTATTTTATATAAGGGCAATGTTATAAACAGTGTTACAACAAAATTTTAGTATAGGAATGTTGTTGCAGAGTTGATTCACTCTTCAGTGAGCCTCACTTAATTTTGATTTTTGAAACAGTAAGGGCTTTCTTAGTAACACTTTTACAAAAAAAACTTTTATTGCTTTTTTTTTTTTTTTTTTGGGTCACAACCAGCAATGCTCAGGGGTTTCTCCTGGCTCTGCACTCAGGAATTACTCCTGGCAGTGCTTAATTTACATAATACATGTAAATTAAGGCCTAAATTAATACGTGTAAATTAATTCCTAAACTAGTAATTTCTTTTTTTCTTACTTTTTGGGTCACACCTGGTGATGCTCAGGGGTTACTCCTCTCAGGAATTACACCTGACAGTGCTCAGGGTACTATATGGGAATGCTGGGGATCGAACCCTACTCTACTATCACTCGGTCCTTAAAGTAGTACTTTTTATTGATGATGACAACTACAAAAATTGATGTTTCCAAGTTTCCTGTGATTATTTTACTTTTGTTTCGCTTTTAGGGCCTCGCACAGCTGTGCTCTGAGCGTTCTCCTGACACTTGATCAGGGATCCCTCCTGCCGTGGTGCAGAGCCTTCTCTGGTCTGGGGTCAGACCCTGGGCAGTATCTGTAAGCAAGTGGCTAGCCCGCTGTACTCTGCTCCGTCTCAGTACTTTTTTTTTCTTTTTTTGGGTCACACCCGGCAATGCTCAGGGGTTTTCCTGGCTCTGCACTCAGGAATTACTCCTGGCGGTGCTCAGGGGGACCATATGAGATGCCGGGATCGAACCTGGGCCGGCAGCAGCCGGCCGCATGCAAGGCAAACGCCCTACCCGCTCGTCTCAGTACTTTTAATTTACACAATCCTGTGCATAATATCCAGTCCTTGTTTTAGACTGATAATCTATGATTTCTTGGTTTTACAATTAAGTCTTTGTATAAGCTGGGTAATCATAGTGTTGTAGTTTTCCTCTAGAAGGAAAAGAAAGGACTCTTTAGATTTACTCTTATGCTTTACATAAAAATCCTTTATCAGAAATCGCTTCTCAGAGCTGTGAAGACCAAAAAAAATTGTTAAAAATTGTATTTTGTCTTGTGTGTCATAGTAATATTTGCTGCAGTTAACTGCTTTTTTTTTCTGACCTTTTTCTTGTAGCTTTTCTAGAAGTTGGTGCCTAAATTCACAATGGTGCTATTATTCTGAACTTACATCTTTCAGGATGCTTAATTGTCGCATTTGCTAGTTGTTAGATTTTAAAAACTAAGCTTAATATTGACTCTTAGAAATTAAGTACAGTTTTGGTTTGTTTTTGTTTTGGCGCCACACTTAGCTGTGCTGATGGTTTAATCACACCTCTCAGGTATCATTCCTGGTGGGAATAAAGGACTACATATAGTTTTGGGGCTCAAACTTGGGCTGGCCACACACAAGGCAAGTACCTTACCCACTGTATTGTATCTCCAGCTCCCAATTCCATTTTAAGCAAACCACTGGTAAAAGTTAACAGGAGTTGGACCGGCGCGATAGTCCAATGGGTTGGGTGTTTTACTTACACGCTGCTGACCCGGGTTTGATCCCCAGCATTCCATAGGGTTCCCGAGCACCGCTGGGACTAAGTCCTGAGTGCACAGCCAGGGGCAATTCCTGAGCATTGTGTAACCCAAAAAAGGAAAAGAGTTGACAGGAATTGATGTGTGCAGAATTATGGGATATTAAAGAATGCAGAATCAAATGTTAATGTAGTATCTATTTGGTACTTAATATCAAAGTTACATTCACAATTTTTTCTGCAGTTGCTTAATGCTCCTACTTTTGCAGAAGGTAGTACTTTTCAGGTTTTCACATATGGATTTCTTTTTTTTTTTTTTTTTTTTTTTTTTTGCTTTTTGGGTCACACCCCCGCATGCTCAGGGGTTACTCCTGGCTCTTTGCTCAGGAATTACTCCTGGCAGTGCTTGGGGGACCATATGGGATGCCGGGATCGAACCCAGGCCAGCATAGGCTGGCTGCGTGTAAGGCAAACACCCTACCCGCTGGGCTATCGCTCCGCCCCCCAACATATGGATTTCTATTGTCACTTGTCACTCTCATGGTTTTCTATACCTCAGAATAATTGTTCCATGTTTTTATTAATGTTTTAACCTTTTTTTTTCATACCCAGCAGTGCTCTGGGTCACTCCTGGCAATGTGCTCAGTAATTATTTTGGGCTAGTGCTCAGAGTAACGTGTGGAATGCTGGGGAGCTAACCTGGGTTGGCTAGGTTCAAGGCAAATGCCTTACCTGTTTTATTACCCTCCAGCCCCAGACTGTCAGTTTTGAATAGACCTCTGTCCCTGATATGAATGGCATTTTAGCATTGCTAAAATCTAGTCAGTTGCTGCTAGGCATGCTCTGTGGTGATTTTCTAAAACAAGTAATTACAGAAAAAAAATTATAATTGTTCTCAACAGAGCTTAGAGTCTTAATTGCATATAAGTCATGTATCAAGCATTAGTGTGTGCAAGAATCACTGAGTGCTTGTTTTGAAAAAAAATTCAAGGACCTTCGAATCTCTCCAGTTTAGTAGCTCTTGGGATGGTAACCTAAAAATTGATCTTTTTCCAAGCACGTTGTATGGATTTAACATAGTTAACACACTTAGAAAAACTGATCACACTTGGAGAAACAAATGTTTCAGAAAAAAACTCAAAATATTTACACTTTTTGCACTTGTGAAATGAGGCCGTAACCCACAAAACTAAAGAGGTTAAGAGACACGTTCCCGGGGCCAGAGCGATAGCCCAGCGGGTAGGGCGTTTGCCTTGCACGCGGCCGGCCTGTGCTGGCCCGGGTTCGATCCCGGCATCCCATATGGTCCCCGAACACCGCCAGGAGTCATTCCTGAGTGCAGAGCCAGGAGTGACCCCTGAGCATCCCGGGTGTGACCCAAAAAGCAAAAAAAAAAAAAAGAGAGAGACACGTTCCCTCTTAATAGCATTAGTAATAAAGATTTAATGAATCTGATAACTGTTTATGTAGCATAAATAAAATAGTAGTAACAACTTATAAAGAGATTATCATAGGATAACTCAATTAAAATCTAAAAACACTTTCTGTAATCTTGAACAATAAATTACTTCAGCTAATGAGTATTTTTGCTTTATTTTTTTCTTGGAAATATTCCTTCCTGTTTGATACTGTTTTATAGCATAGTTTATTTGGTTGGATTTTTTTTTTCTGTGACCCTGATTTAATTTTATTTATTTCTTTTTTTTTTTTTTTCTTTTTTTTGGTCATACCCGGCGATGCTCAGGGGTTACTCCGGGCTCTGCACTCAGGAATTACTCCTGGTGGTGTTTGGGGGACCATATGGGATGCCGGGATCGAACCCATGTTGGCTGCTTGCAAGGCAAACGCCCTACCCACTCTGGCACCTGATTTTATTGTGTGTGTGTGTGTGTGTGTGTGTGAAACACTGAATTACAAAGTTACAAAGATACATGATTTGAGTTTCAGGCGTCTATTTTTTTTTAACATCTATCCCTTAAGCACTGCCCACTGCTCTCCACCAATGTCCCTGGTTTCCCTTCCACCCCCAGCCTGCCACTGTAGCAGGCACTTCCCCACTTCCCCATTGTCTGAGTGCTCCCTTCCCTAACTGATCCTTCATCCCTGCCCCAGTGCCAAGCTTCCTACTGAAGACCGATTGTCCTGTTCTTCATTCCTGTTGCCATTGGGTATTTGATATTCCCCTACGAGGTTTCTTTATAACCCACATAGGAGAGAGACCATTCTGAGTCTCTTTTCCCTCTGACTGATTTTAGTAAACATGATATTCCAGATCCATCCATGTCGCAGCAAACTGGATAGCTATCTAGTCTTAAAAGGTGGCATAGTTTTCCATTGTTTTGGTGTTTGAGCCACACCCAGCTGTGCTCCCAGCTTACTCCTGGCTTTGTGCTCAGGGATCATTCCTAGTGGGCTTGCACTATCTGGGGTGCTGAGGATCGAACCTGGGTCAGCCACATGCAAAGCAAGTGCCCTACCTGCTTATTATTGTTCCAGCCCAGATTAGAAAGCTTTTAACTTTTTTTTTTAGGAGCATGGAAATAAACCCACGATCTCATACATAATAAACTGAGCATTTTACCACCAAGTTATACATATGACACCTAATTTACCTTTTATGTCGTCTTGACCAAAACAAGTCACAACAATTTCAGACCCTGGTGGTTTAGTCTAATGAAAATCATTAAGAGGGCTGAAGCGATAGTGCAGTGGGTAGGACATTTGCCTTGCACGCACCTGACCTGGGTTCGAAAATCATTAAGAGGGCTGAAGCGATAGTGCAGTGGGTAGGGCATTTGCCTTGCACGCACCTGACCTGGGTTCGATCCCGGCATCCCGTTCCGTATGGTTGCCAACCCCAGCACTGCCAGGAGTAATTCCTGAATGCAGAGCCAGGAGTAACCTCTGAGCAATGCTGGGTGTGACCCAAAAAAGAAAAAAAAAAATCATGAAGAGAAAAACAAGTAGCCCCAGAGAAATCCTTCCTGTGGTAGATTTTTCACTCATTGTAATTTAATTAGTGGGAGACGCCAATCCATCGTGCTGGACTGGGTAAGTACATGTACTAGAGACTGGACCCAGGACCTTGCATATGTCAGGCAAGCGCGCTGCCACTTGAGCCACATCTCCAGCTCTGTCCCTGATGTTTCCCCAAGTGAACGAGACTGTCCTACTCCCAAGAGTGTACTGAAATGACCCTGAAGGATAGTATAATCTTTGGGTATAACTGGCATTTACGTTTGTTAATGTAAAGTTTCTGGGGTGTTTAAAGTAATTTTTTTTTCTGAGAAGGGGTGGTAGAGCAAATAAGTTTGGGAATCTGTGCCCTAATGCATTGTTCAAATGGTCTTCCTTAAGAGTTAGTGTTCTGGGGGCCAGAGCGATAGCACAGTGCGTGGGGCGTGTGCCTTGCATGCGGCCGGCCCAGGTTCGATTCCTGGCATCCCATATGGTCCCCTGAGCACTGTCAGGATTAATTCCTGAGAGAAGAGCCAGGAGAAACCCTTGACCGTTGCCGGGTGTGACCCTCCCCCAAAAAAAAAAGAAAGAAAAAACAGCAACAACAAAAAAAGGAGTTAGTGTTCTGGTACTTTTATTTTAATGTATATTTACATTTGAATATTTGTGTCTTAAATTTCATGATCCCTCATTCTTTAATTTCAGCTGCTCAGGGATACTTCTATAGTTATTACAATCACTTTTGTGAGTAGCCTGTGTTAATGTTTGCTTAAGGTATGAGATATTTTTATTTAATTTATTTTGTTCTGGCTTTTTTGGGTCACACCCAGCAATGCACCGTCATTACTCCTGTCTCTGCACTTAGGAATCACTCCTGGTAGTGTTCAGGGACATATGGGATGTTGGGGATTGAACCCTTGTCACGTGCAAGGCAAATGCCCTACCCACTGTGCTGTTGCTCTGACCCCCGGATATGAAAATATTTTTAATTTTAATATCTGTTCACTCCATTATGTAAAACAGTAATTGTATCTGAAGTCAGCAATTCTGACTTCCTCCTCAGTGTTTGATTGATGCCTCTGCTTTGATTCTCCTTACATAGCTAAATGTGACACAATTGATTAATTTCTGATTCTGTGTTTTGTTCTTTTTATAATTAAATCAGTAAAAGGTGATAGTCTTACCTCGTTGAGGCTAATCTGAAGATTAGGGCATGATAGATGCTTTTGATATGATACCCAATTATATCTCTGTTAGATCAAAATAATGTAGTACTTTTGTTTGGCAGGTAATATTCTGTGTTTAGTATTTAGATAAGATTCCTGGTGTCCGAGGTAGGTACAGCAGGTATAGCATTTGCTTTCCATGCTGCCAACCCTGGTTCGATACCCAGCGTCTCATATGGTCCCCTGAGCACCTACAGGAGTGATTCATGAGTGCCCTTTAACATAACCAGGTATATCCCCCAAAAAAATTACTATTGCTTTTGTTCCTTTAACATCAGTCAGTTTAGGGTTAGATTTAGGTGGCTACCTCGCAATGATTTTTGGCCAGCTGGCCAGAAATTCATTGTAGGCCGGAAGATACAGTCCGTCCAGGTCCTGTGGTACTAGGGATTACCTGGGTCATGTACCATCAGGTACCATGAGGTCCTTGAGTGGTCTCTAGGGCCTGTCCTGTGTGCTTAGGAGCCTTTAGGGCTATATCCAGCAAATCACGGGGAATTATGTTAAGGATTGAACTAGGGTTAGCCACATGCTAAGCATGTAACACCTTTACTATCTCTCCCATCCCTCTGTTAGCGTTATATTATCATCTGTGCTTGCCATCTAGAGTTTCAACTTTGCCATTTTCCCAAAATAAACTTCAGTATAGTAAGAGATTACTTTGTTGTACTCTGTTACATTCAGTACTACTCACATACATTTTTGCTAAGTGATAGTTATTTTGTAAAATTACTAAAGCCTTTCGCTCTGAGTTTTCTTTTTTTCCTTCCTGGCTTCTGTAATATAAATCTTCTGTAATATAAATCTTTCTCCTGACTTCTGTAATATAAATACAAATATAAAAAAGTGAGAGGTGGGGCTGGGCGATAGCCCAGCGGGTAGGGCGTTTGCCTTGCACGCGCGGCCGGCCTGTGCCAGTCTGGGTTCGATCCCGGCATCCCATATGATCCCCCGAGCATCGCCAGGAGTAGTTCCTGAGTGCAGAGCCAGGAGTAACCCCCTGAGCATTGCCGGGTGTGACCCAAAAAGCAAAAAAAAAAAAAAAAAAAAAGTGAGAGGAGAGAGAGAGAGAAGTGAAAATTTCCTGCCAGAGACACAAGCTGGGGGCGGGAGGAAATCAGGGGACATTGGTGGTGGGAAATGGGCACTGGTGGAGGGATGGGTGCTGGAACACTGTATGACTGAAACCCAAACATGAACATGTTTGTAACTATATCTCATGGTGGTATAATAAAAATTTTTAATTGACATTTTTATATATATATATATAAATATAAATATATTCATATATCTATAAAGTGTTAAATTTAATATTTATATCAACTATATTGCTCTTTTAAAATGCCAGTCAGGGGCCGAACAGCACAGTGGGTAGGGCGTTTGCCTTGCATGCAGCCAACCCGGCATCCCATATGGTCTCCCGAGCACTGCCACTAGTAATTCCTGAGCAAAGAGCCAGGAGTAACCCCTGAGCATTTCTGGGTGTGACCCAAAAAGCAAAACAACAACAACAACAACCATAAAATAAAGTGCCAATCAAATGCCTATGTATTTTATGTTCATTAAAGGATACATAAAACATTATGTGTGTCTGTTGTGTCACACACAGACACATACAGACCCATTCATTATGTGTCTGTTGTGGAAGTTGTAGAAGAAACTTTTACAGATGGAACTGCTCCATGATTTTGATTATCTGGGAAACCTCGTGTTAAATCCCATCAATTTTTCAGGGAATCCTGGAAAGTTGCATGTATTAACAAACTTGCATGAAATGCTCAAGTACATACCTTTGAACAGTCTTATGTATTAAATATTAAACTGTTTCTCTTTGTTACCTTGGAGCTAATAGGATTCCTAGGTAAAGCTGTAGAATCATTTAGGGCACAATGACCTTTGGGGAAATCTTTTTCTACCCAGGAATAAGTATGGAAAAGTGAAATGATTTTTTTTCTTCAAAAAGTAGAATTTATTTCAAAATGATTATTAAAACAATGGCTAAGGATTTCAAATTGTTGAGATTTCTTATTAAAGTTTGATTTAGGACTGCTATTGATTAATGAAAAATGCTATATAAAATTTTTGTTGCATAGACTTTATTGTTGATTGGTTTCAGTCCTCTTTTTTTTTTAATCATCACCCCTTCACTTAAATATTTGCTCGATGTGAGTTTTATGTGGCTGTCCAATGTCACTATCTTTAGCAAACCACCTCGCTGCTGTACCATCACTCTGGCCCCTTAACTTTTTGTTTCTAAACTACATCGTCTAGCAAAAAAAAAAAAAAAGAAAGAAAGAAGAAGTTGAATTTTAGAAAACTTAAGAATTTGGCAGCCAGTGTTTTTACTGTAGTAAAAGAGTTTCTCTTGGTAACTGTTATGGGAAGAAAGCCCTAAGATGTTTTACAAAACAATTTTTTTTTTTTGCTTCTAGGAATGAATGCAGTGATTTTGCTTTAATCATGTTACTAACAGGTTAAGAATATTTTTTCTTATGGATAGAAAGTTTAAAAATAAAAATGGAGGGCTAAGTACATACATGCTTTGTATGTATATGTGGGAGGCCCAGGTTTGATCCTAGGCACCACCAGGAGCAACCCCTAGGTTTTTCAGGTATGGCCACCAAAAACTGAAGACTAAAAGGGTGAAGGAGAGAATTACACAGTTGGGAGCAGTTATTTACCTGTACTTAGTAGCTACAGTGTTAAAAGTACAGGATGTATATTTTTAAGGGCTTTGAAAATAATGGTTAAAATAATGGTTCTTATAAATAATAAGCTCTCCATAAGTATAGCATTCTGAGCAGTTAAATTCCTAATTTCAGTGTGCATAACTTTTGACTATCTTTTGCCTACTACAGTGTTTGATGATGGTGATGAGAGAACACTGAGACGCACCTCACTTTGCTTGAAAGGAGAGAGACATTTTGCTGAGAGCGGAGGTATGATTGCACAAATGAATTCTGTGGGTTGAATAATAGCTATTTATCTAGAGGCAAATGTGATTTAATTCTTCTGTTTCTTAACCAGACCCTTGACCAACTTCCGTTAACAAATCCAGAGCATTTTTGGAACTCCAGTCATAGCAAAGAAGACAAACAGAGGAAGGAGGTCTTCTCTTCCTATGTGAGTTTTTCATACACAGTGATGTTCTAGTAATTGCAACAATAAGAAATGATTTTTCTAGGGTGGTTAAATTTGCAGTACCCTGTATCCTTATGTTAGATATTTTACATTGACCTGATCATCTCAACTCTTTATTTTCTGAGAAAGTAGAAAAGTTTATTGGAAGTGGAAGAGAAAGGAAAAGGAACTCCCCTGTGGGGAGGAACTTGGATAGCACTAAATCTTTACAGCTCCATTTTATTTATTTATTTATTTACTTACTTACTTTCTTATTTATTTGTTTGCCTTTTGGGTCATACCCAGTGATGCTCAAGGGTATTCGTGGCTCTGCATGCAGAAATTACACCTGGTGGTGCTCAGGGACCATATGGGATGCCAAGGATTGAACCCGGTCCGTTGTGTGCAAGGCTAATAACCTACCTGCTATACTACTGCTCTGGTCCCACAACTCCAGTTTTAAAAGGACTATTCTTATTTTGTTGCTTTGCCTTGATACTATTTTCCTTTTTTTATTTTATCTATATTTGAAATTTTTCCTATTTTAAGTGAGAATATATGTTTTAGTGTTTGTTTTTTGTTTTGGGCCATGCTGGTTGATGTTCAGGAGCTGCCACTGGGTTGGTGGGAGAGAGGGGAGGGGAGACCATACAGTGCCCAGGATCAAACCTGGGGCCTTCCAAATGCAAAACATGAACACTTTGCACTATCTCTCTGTCCTAGTTTTAACTTTATTTCAAAAAACTACATTTAAAAAATTTATAAAAGCAGTGTAATGGGGCCAGAGCTATAGCACAGCGGGTGGGGTGTTTGCCTTGCGTCGGCCAACCTGGGTTTGATCCCCTGCATCCCATATGGACCCCCAGCACCTCCAGGAGTAATTCCTGACTGCAGAGCCAGGAGTAACCCCTGAACATTCACACAAAGGCTGTGTAAAGAACTCCCATATACTTGTCACTTAGATCCACTACTTGTTTTTTTATTCTCTCTTTATACTTAGTTTAAAATAAAATAACAGTGCTCTAAATTGAATCCCTTAAAAGGAAGTTCAAGCATTATGTCCTTTACTTCTAAATACTTTATTTTTTTTATTTTATTATTTTATTTTATTTTATATTATTTCATTTTATTTTTTTTTGCTTTTTTGGGTCACACCTGGCGATGCTCAAGGGTTTCTCCTGGCTCTGCACTAAGGAATTACTCCTGGCGGTGCTCGGGGGACCACATGGGATGCTGGGAATCAAACCTGGGCCAGGATGGGCCGGCCGCATGCAAGGCAAAAGCCCTACCGCTGGGCTGTCGCTCCGCCCCTGCTTCTAAATACTTTATACTGGGCTGGAGAGAGTACAGTGAGTTAGGCATGGGCAACCCAAGTTGGATTCCTGGCAGCATGTGAATATGGTCCCCTGAGCCCTGCCAGAAGTGAGCAGAGAGCCAGAGGTAAGCCCTGAGCACAGCTAGGTGTGGTCTACAAAAACCAGAACACATAAAGTACGGCTTTATCAAACATAAAAACATTGTTACATGACTAAAATATGATTACCAAATTTAGAAAATGTATCACTAAAGTTTCTCTGATTATTCCAGTCACAGCCCTTACAGCATCTCCTGATCACAGGATAGCATCTCAGATTAAGCACTGCACTTTGTGAAGATGGCTGCTCTCCTTTAGTCTGAGGCAGTTACCTTTTTTAGTATTTTATGAAGACTATGTTAATTTCATGGTCTTGAAAACTAACCTTGAAAATTTATGTAGACAGTTTTTCACTTTGGGTATGATTGATTGCTCAGTTATCCACATCGGTTAGTTAAACATCTTCACTTGATCACTTGATCACTTGACATCCTGTTATTCATAGATTTGCTTGATTGGTGCCAGTGATATTTCCATTTGACCCTATCACATGCCACTGTAGCCCAATGGCATCTGGTTGCTTCAGGAATACGAAGAGCCTCAAACCATTCCTTCGATGCTCAGGGGTTACTCCTGGCTTTGCACTCGGGAATTATTCCTGGCAGTGCTCGGGGACCATATGGGATGCCGGGGATCGAACCCGGGTCGTCCGTGTGTAAGGCAAACATCCTACCCTCTGGACTATCGCTCCGGCCCCCCTCCTTCAGGGTCTTGACGAAGAAGTCTGACCATCTTGTAGCTGGGTGGCCACATGATCTTTTGATGTCCCATGGGATCCAGTCAGTAACGGCTCCTCTTAAACATCTTCATATCTGATTATTTCTTTTGTCAGGTGCGGGCTGCTAACTCAGGCAGTTTGGGTTCATTTAATAAGGGGGTTAAAAATAGGGTCTGGCACATGTGAGGCACATGTTCTGTTTCTCGAGCTACACCCCAGGGTCCCTGCTATTTTAGTGAGAATTTTACATAACCTGATACAGAATTAGAGTTATATTATCCAGTGTACATAAGAAGTAGATAGACAGTTTTCTTAAAAGTGTATTTGGAGTAGTATGCACTTGAGAGTGACATGATGATTTTTTCTGTCCCAGTCAGTGGTTGGCATGAGAGCTTAAGTCTTGGTCCTGATTGATCTACTGATGGGAACTTGGAATTACTGTTGCCAGTAAAGACTATTTCTTAGCTAGGAAAGTATTTGATCCCAATAAGAATGAAGATGCTAGTCTGCAGGGATTCCAGATCAAAAATAGAACTGTATGTGTGAAATTCACACTACTTTGACAGTATCAGTGATGTTAAGATCATAATAATGTTATTCTAACTTTCAGTACTGAAGATGAAAAGGAAGAAGAAAGCAGTGAAGAAGAAGATGAAGATAAGAGACGGCTCAATGATGAGTTATTAGGAAAGTTGTAAGTGTGGTGTCTACATCTGAGAAGACTGAATGGTATCCTGCTTTGGTAAGTCAGGGTTCTTTCCGAGTTAATCAACTTTTTTAAAATATAAGTCTTATTTATTTACTGTTTTTTGGGCCACATCCAGTGATGCTCAGGGGTTACTTCTGGCTTTGCACTTAGGAATTACTCCAGTTACTCCTGGCAGTGCTCAGTGGACCATATGGGATGCCAGGGTTCAAATCTGCGGTGGCCATGTTGCAAGGAAAATGCCCTACATGCTGTACTGTGGCTCTGGACCTTTAATTGACTATTTGAAATTTGTTTGTTTGAGATTTTTGTTTGTTTTTTTGGGCTGTACCCGGTGTTGCTCAGGGGTTATTCCTGATCTGTGCTTAGGAGTGATCTCTCACTGTGCTTGGGAGATTATATGTGGTGCCATAGATTGAACTGAGGTCAGCTGTATGTAAGATAGGTGCCTTAATTCCTGTACTTTCTCTCTAGTCCTTAACAAAGGCATTTTTAAATGTATATAAAATATTCTGAAAGTATAATACAAGTTTAATTTTGACTTTGCAATATTGAATCAGGTCTCACATACTTAATTTTTTTTTCTTTTTTTTTTTTTTTGGTTTTATTTTGATTTTGTTTTTTTTTGTGTCACACTCAGCTGAACTCAAAACTTACTTTTTTGGTTCTGAATTCAGGAATGAGCCCTGGCATGCCGTGGGGGATCTCAGTCTATAGTCAGATTTATATGAAACAAGCCTTGACAAAATGTTCTCAAATTTCAAATAAATGACTGCTGTTAGCATAAAAGAGTGAGAACTAGCAGTCATAATTGGAATTTTACATAACACTCAATTTATTTACATTTCTCATTCTTTCTGCCTCCCTGCTTCCTGTAGAACCCCTGAGCACTTCTGGGAGTAATTTTTTGAGTGCAGAGCCAAAAGTAGTAACCCTTGTACATCACTGGTTTTGACCCTAAAACCGCCCCCTCCCCACTTTAAAAAGAATTTTTTGCCTAAATGAGGAAGAAATGAGAAAATGGGGTAGGCAACGTTATTTCGTGAGAAGAATTAGTAATATTTGTTAAATATTATCTTTTCCTTCTCTTTTCCTAAATATCTTAAAAAGGCAATCCAGGTTTCTCCTTTTCTGTAGCCTTCCCTAACCACTCTGTTTTTGTCTTTAATAGTGGCCACACCCCGCAGAGTTGATGGTGGTCCTGAAAGGTCACTCCTGGTGATAGTTAAGGTGAAGATCCAGGCCTGAGAGTTCAGTGCTGGGGACCACAAGGGCTACCGGCCTGGGAGCGGGAGTGCCTACAGGGAATGAACTTGGGGTCTTGAGCTTGCTATTAGCCCTTCTGTAGCTTTTAGAAGGGCTCTATAAGCTACTGACATAAGTATGTTTATGTTTGTTTGTTATTTTGCTCTATAAGCTCCTAACAAGTATTTTTTTTTGTTTGTTATTTTGCATTTTGATACCACTTATGTCTTTGATAGTAAATTTCAAAGAAATTTTGACATACATCATGTTTCTCAGGGCCACTCCTGGTGTTGCTCAGTACATACAGTACAAGGGTTCAAGCCTGGTCTCCTTATGAAGCATGTTTTCCAGTACTTTGATCTATTTCCAGATCTCAATAGTATTTGTCACAAAATAATACCCCAAGTTATACAAAATTTTCAAGAACTGAAACCATACTTTTAGGTTTCTTTGTGCAAGAAAATTATTTTTTATTTTTATTTTTTTGCTTTTTTGGGTCACACCCGGCGATGCTCAGGGGTTTCTCCTGGCTCTGCACTCAGGAATTACTTTTGGCAGTGCTCGGGGACCATATGGGATGCCAGAGATTGAACCTGGGCCAGCACGGCCAGCCGCATGCAAGGCAAACGCCCTACCCGCTGGACTATCGCTCTGGCCCCGTAATTGATTTAATTCCTAGATAATAGACTTACTTTATATTAATCCTTTGTATAGGAAAATTCTGGTCATAGTTTTTTTTTTCTTAATTGGAATTTTTTGTTTGTTTTTTGGGTTAGACTGGATGGATCTTAGGGGTTACTACCAGCAAGTTGCTCTGGGTTTGTTCCCAGTGGTGCTCAGGTAACCTTGTATTGATAGAGGCTCGAACTTGTGTCTCCTTTACAACAGCACATGCACCTAACTCTGTGAGCTATCTTTGTGGACCTATGGATAATTGTATTTTTTCAGTTACCCCCTCCCTCTCCAGGACTAGGGGGGCCACACTGGCTGGACTTGGAGTTGGAATTTGGGCTCCTCCTCCCATTCCTTCTCCTCCACATTGGCGAGTGTGGCTCTGAGCTCCCATCCACCATAGCCAGCCACACTGGAAGAGAGACATTCCAGATCCACTGCCACGCGACAGTCTTAGATAATACTGGAAGTTAGGACCAGGTCCTTCCCAGGATCTTTCACATTTATACATTGTATACAGTTCTAGGCAGGTTCTAGCCATGGCAGTCATCCCAGTGAGCCTAGCAAGAAGCCAGAGGAACCCCCACACCCTGAGGTCTGTCATTCTCAACATCTGGACTCCATAGGTCGTCAGAGCTCCACTCAAGAGAAAAGCCAATCTCTCCCCATTGAGATTCATTAGTAAATGCACGAGATGAGAGCTCTCTACTGATAGTATACCACCTACACGGCAGAGCCTGGCAAGCTACCCGTGTTGCATTTGATATGCCAAAAACCAGTTGACAGTCATAGACTCATTCCCTTGACCTGAAGGAATGGTTTAAGATTCTCCTGTTCCTGGAACGAGCAGATGCCCTTGGACTATACTTGCTTGCTACATGACTAATGGAGATGTTACTGGTGCTCGCTCGAGCAAATCAATGAACAACGGGAAGACAAGTGATACAAGTGATTTTTCAGTTACAGGTAGCAAGTAAGTGGGTTTGAATTTAGAATATTTAGGTCGTAATTTGCCAAGAGATAAATTATTATATTTCTTTTGGCTCTTTGAGTCACACCCAGCGATGCTCATGGGTTACTTCTGGCTCTGCACTAAGAAATTACTCCTGATGGTACTCGGGGTCCCATCTAGGATGATGAAGATTGAACCCATGTCAGCTGTGTGCAAGGCAAACACTACCTGCTATGTTATGACGCTGGCCCCCAACAGATTTATTTTTAACAGTTTCCTTCATTACTGAACAGGTTTATCATTTGCCAGTCACATAGAAAATAAAATGAGTACGACATCAATCTTAATTTGATGATTTATAGTTTTATGTAGAGAATATTCTGAAGTACTACATAATATAAATACAAAACTATGTACATTCAAAACTGACTTCCTATCCCTAGGATTACATTTATTTGAAGAAAATCCAGAAAACCTTTTATGAAACTGGTGCTTTTGAACTGTGGCTTGAATAATGTAAAGTTATTAAGCAGAATTTCAAGAGAACTTCCTTAGAGAAAATGAGATAATTAAAAGCATAGAAGCAAAGTGCTCATTCCTAGAACTGTTTGATTTCGGTATTATTTTGGCTAAGTTTTTAGACTTGAAAGGTACTAGGAAATAAGACTTGGAAGATAGCTTGCATCTAGGGTAAAAAAGAGGCTTTAAAAATTCAACTTAGGGGGCCAGAGTGATAGTCCAGTGGGTAGGGCGTTTGCCTTACATGCGGCCGGCCCATGCCAGCCTGGGTTCAATCCCAGGCATCCCATATGGTCCCCCGAGCACCGCCAGGAGTAATTCCTGAGTGCAGAGCCAGGAGTAACCCCTGAGCATTGCCGAGTGTGACCCAAAAATCAAAAAAATAATAATTCAACTTAGGGGCTGGAGTGATTGTACAGTGAGTAGGATAAGCTTTGCGTGCGACTGACCTAAGTTCTATCCCTGGCATTCTGTCTGGTACTCTGCTCCCTCCAGGTGTCATCCCCAAACTCAGAGGCAGAATTCAGCCCTGAGTACTGCAGGATGTGGTCAAAAGAAAAAAAAACTATTCACCTTGGACTAAAGAGAGTGTACATAGGGGGCCGGAGCTATAGCACAGCGACTAGGGCGTTTGCCTTGCATGCGGCTGACCGGGTTTGATCCCTGGATTCACATATGGTCCCTTGAGCACCGCCAGAAGTAACCCCTGAGCATTGCCGGGTGTGATCCAAAAAGAATAAAAAGAGAGAGAGAGAGAGAGAGAGAGAGAGAGAGAGAGTGGGTGGGCTGTTGGAGAGACTGGAGGTAGCAGACTCAACTTGGAGGCCTTTAGAGTGGTCCACAGATGAGGTCATTAAGCAGTGGACTGTGCTTACTAACCTTTGCCATTGCTGAAATACCTAATTTGCCCGGGTGTTGGGTTGAATCAGTACTTCCCAAAGGGGTTATAACTGCATCTTGTGGGTGCAGGAACATCCATGGGGCTGGGAATAGTCTTGGGTGCAATTCAGGTGCAGTTTCTGTTTATTCACTTAATGTAGATTTCCATGGGGTTGCTGAATTATTCTTTTCCTGAAAAGGTAGCCGCTGGTCCGATAAGTTGAAAAACTGCTGGGTTAATCCTACTCCTAGGTGTTTTTACGTCTTATGCCTACTTACATTTCCATATGTATTTTCCCATTTCTTTGTTTTGTTTCTATCTTTTTTGTGTGTTCACTCCTCCATTACACTATCCCCACTTTGAGGGTACATATAACCGAATATTAGGTTCTAGTACCAAGTGAACATACAGTGTTCCCTTTGTTGTAAGACAGCAACATGTTTGTCAAGAATTTTAAGTTGGGGCCAGGGAGATAGCTCAGATGGTAGGCATAGACTTGGCACGTGTGAGATCCTGAATTCTGCCTCCAACGTCACTTGAGCCTTCCCAATCCCAGCCCTACTGGCTATGGCCCTGGTGCTCTCAACACCTTTGAGTGGCCTCAGGGTCCCCTAGCAAGGGAAGTTGCCCCTATTAAAAAAAATAGTGGGGCTGGAGCAATTATATAGTGGGTAGGACATTTGTCTTGCATGTGTCCTGCCTAGGTTCAATCTCCAGCATCCCATGTGGTCCTCCAAACCTGCCAGGTGTGATTGCTGAGTAAGTAGGAGTAAGCTCTGAGCACTGCTGGATGAAGCTTCAAAACAAACAAAAATTAAAATAATGCCTGAGAAGATAGTTAAAGGGGTAGAGTAAACGTTCAAGGCCATAAACTTGATCCCTGGCGCTGCAAACCCTCCCTCCCCAATACTATTGAGTAGCCCTGGTGGCTCCTGAGCACCACTGGGGTGGCCCGAGTGGCTGCCAGCACTACTGGGCCTGAACAGCATCTTTGCAGGCCTGCCACCTCGTCCTCAGCTCTAGTACTTCAAAGTCAGCTGCTCCTGGGAGTGATGCCGAGTAGCTTTCTTCAACCAGAATAGGGTCAGGCTCATAGTATAGCAGGTAGGCCATCGGCCTTGCAAGCAGCCAACCTGGGTTCTATCCCCGGCATACCTTATGGTCCCCGAGCCCCACTAGTAGTAAATCCTGAGCACAGAGCCAGGAGTGACCCCTGCGCATCGCTGGGTGTGACACAAAAAGATAAAAAAATTTTTTTCAAAATTAGTATGAAATTTATTTTCCTAGTTGTGCTAGTTGTATTTCATGTGTTCAGACTTGTTTGATTTACTCTTCTGTGTTGGTCGGTGCAGGTATCTAACTTTTCCATTGTGTATATGTGTTTAGTGGAAGGGGGCCTGTGCAGAACCTTATTTGTAGGCTTTATTTTATTTTTAAAATAAGTTCTACAAAGAATAGTATATATATACATATGTTACATATATATTTATACATAGACATCTGTTATTTTTAGAAATCAAAAGAAGGTTATTTGTCAAAGAATTTCTTTGTTTTAATTACTGGAAATGATCCATTCTGTGGTAAGGAAGGTGACTTAGATGTATCTTTATTTCATACATATAGACAAATTTCAATAAATCTTGATCAAAGTTCTTTTTTGGGGGGCTTCTACACCCAGCGGTGCTCAGGGACCACATCTGGTTCAATGCTAAGGAGTTGCTCCCAGCAGTGCTTGGGGACTGTGCAGTGCCAAGAGTTGTACCCAGGTCCTCTCACATGCAAGGCAAGTGCTCTATCTCTGAGCCAAAACCCCAGCCCTGATTCCAGTGGATGTTTTGAAAGATTAAAACATGCCAAATTTTCATCATGTCATTTTATTTTTTGAACAACAAGTGATAAATATTTGTCATAGAATAAGACCTAATATTTTTAAAGTATTGTTTACAGTATAATTTATATCTCATAATTTTAGTCTAATGGCTAGAAAAATTAAATATCTGAAAGATCAAGATACTAAATAAAAAATGTAGAGCAGCTCTTTGAAGTAATTTATTAATAAAGAAACCTATTGAGTAAAAACTTATTTCTTATATAATCTGGTTGAGAATTTAGGGGATCAGAATTATTCTTTTAAAAAAGATACTATTTATTTAAGTAAGGAAATAGGAATAAATCATTTCTTTTTCTATATTTTAGGTAATATCTCCCAGCTGTAATGATGATGTCACAGTGAAAAAAGACCAGTGTTTAGTTCGATCATTTATTGATTCTAAATTGTGAGTAGTGAATCATGTAATAGTGTTACATGGGTTAAAAACATGTAATTCCTCCCTCTTCCACACTAGTTTGAAAAATCCAATCATTTCATGAATTGAGAAGTCATTATTTGATCGGTTTATCTTTGTGTAATACAGGTTATTTTAAACATACACCTTTAAGAAGCTGAATACAATGTGAGAGTAGTATTTTGAAAGTTTAATGAAGCATGCTATTGATTTGTTTGTAATTATAAAAGGTCTTTGTGTGTTTGTGTTTTGCTCAAGATTTGGTCTTGAGCCTTAAATGTTCAAGGCAGTTATTCTACCATTGAATTATATCCCTGACCCAAAAGTTCTATATTTTTATCATATGTATATTTATTCACTTATATATTCATGTATATATTCATGTATATATGCATGCATATCATAAGCTATGAAATGTACTTGTATGATTTGTATTACTATAATAATTATTCGGACTTTTTTAAAAATTGAAAATCAAAGTTTTAAATTTTCTCTAACCTCAGATTTTGTTTCCAGGAAAAGGTATAGAAAAAAAAAAAAAAAAAAAGTATAGAGGACAGGAAAGCTGGAAGGGATTGTGAGACATGGGTGGAGCGATGCTGGCAATGTTGGTGGGTGTGGAGTGGAACACTATGCTTTAGCCAGTACAGTGTTATAAAGCATAGGGTCGCCTAAATAAAAACTGGGGAAAATGTAAAGTTAAAAATATATTGCGGATGGGGCCGGAGCGATAGCCCAGCGGGTAGGGCGTTTGCCTTGCACGCGGCCGGCCTGTGCCGGCCTGGGTTCGATCCCGGCATCCCATATGGTCCCCGAGCACCGCCAGGAGTAATTCCTGAGTGCAGAGCCAGGAGTAACCCCTGAGCATCGCCGGTGTAACCCAAAAAAGCAAAAAAAAAAATATATATTGCGGGGGGACAGAGTGATAGCACAGGCGGGTAGGCCGTTTGCCTTGCACACGGCCGACCCAGGTTCGAGCCACAGCATCCCATATGGTCCCCAAGCACTGCCAGGAGTAATTACTGAGTGCAGAGCCAGGAGTAACCGCTGAGCGTTGCTGGATGTGACTCCCCCCAAAAAAAAATACATTGTACAGATTGGAGACGTGGCTCATTAGCGAATGCATGCTTCACATGTTTGAGGCCACTGGGTTCAACCCTACCACTACAAGAAATTTTAAAGCATATAAATGGCTATACTATAACAAATAATGTAAAATAATACTGTATCTTACAGTGATAAACATATTTTGATTACCTTCTAACATTAAGAAATTAAAGATCAAAATATACTTTTGTTGGGGCTGGAGTGATAGCACAGCTGGTAGGGTGTTTGCCTTGCATACGACTGACCCGGATTCGATCCCTGGCATCTATATGGTCCCCCAAGTACTGCCAGGAATAATTCCTGAGTACAGAGCCAGGAGTAATCCCTGAGCATTGCAGGGTGTGATCCAAAAGGAAACAGATACACACACACACACACACACACACACACACACACACACATATCCCCTCCACACCCCCACCACTTTTGTCTTTTATAAGGAAAACATAATACTAATATAAACTACTGTATGTGGTAGTATTGCATGCACTGAACTATTTACTATATGAAGCTCTCAAAGTAGTATACTTTGAATATGTGAATCACCAGAATGTGTTGCCTGCGTTATCTCCTGTTCTTTATTAAGGATAATGGATCATTTAAAATACGTTGTAGACAAAATAATTTTAATTTAGAGGATAACATTGTCTCTGTACTGACATAGATTATTTAAGCAATCAGTTTTATTTAATAGATTTCCTTCCTCTTGTTCATAGTTATTCTATAGCAAGAAAAGACATCAAGGAAGTAGACATTCTCAGTCTACCTGATTCTGAACTCTCTGCTAAGCCAGGTAAAGTAATCTTAAGATGAATCAATTAATTAATGATGTGACAATGAATTATATATCATGACTAAAAAGCAAGACTGAATATTTCTCTGGTTCGTTTTAACAGCTTATAGTTTATATTTACTTTCTTTCTTTCAGAGTTGGAAGTAGAAAGGTTTATTGGAAAGTAGAAGATAACGAAACCCCCCCAGACAGGAAAGAACTTAGGATAGGATGAAGTTCTTTTTTTATTTTGTCTGTGTGTGGGGTGGGTTTTTTGTTGTTGTTTGTTTGTTTTTGTGGCCACATATGGTGGTGCTCAGGGCTTACTCCTGGTTCTGAGCTCAGGGATCACTGCTGGTGGGGCTTAGGGGACCATATGGCGTGCCAGGGATGAAACCCAGGTCAGCCGCATGCAAGGCAAGTGACCTATCACTGTACTATCACTCAGGCCAGATTTACTCTTATTTGATGTCTTTTGTTTTTTGTTTTTTTTTTTATTGGTTTTTGGGCTACACCTGGTGATGCTCAGGGGTTACTCCTGGCTCTGCACTCAGGGATCGCTCCTGGCGGGGCTCTGGGGACCATATGGGATGCTGGGAATCGAACCCTGGTCGGCCGCATGCAAGGCAAGTGCCCTACCTGCTGTATTATCACTCCGGCCCCCTCATGTCTTTTTTTTTAATGTCTAAGTAAAATATTTGAAAATTTTTACTGACTTTAACTTTTTATGTTTTACACTTTATATTTCTAATAGTACTTCCTAGAGTAATAATAAACTGTTTGAATTTATAAATTATAAAATAGGTTCAAGTCTTACTGCATCATTGCAGATGTTGGCAGTTGGTTCTGAATCCAGGTCTTTTGATTCTAAGTGGTATGCTAGTCTGTGAACTAATACCATAACTCCTGAAGAACGTTTTTTTCCCTTTTAGGGCTGCAGAAAGCAAGCATCTTCATAAAAACTAGAGTTGTTCCTGATAATTGGAAAATGGATATAAGTGAAATCCTTGAGTCATCCAGTAGTGATGATGAAGATAGTCCAGCAGGGAAAATGAAGAAGAGAAGGAAAAGGAGGCCAAAAAGGAAGAAGATGATGTGGTTCGTAGAATTTCATGTTTGTAGCATCTAAGAATATTTCCCAGTGAACTGTCATCATATTATAATGCCATTTGTTTCTGTCTTTTCTATCACAATTTGATTTGGGAGATAATAATTTTTCCTTAGTTTCCTAAGTTAGTAAAAATCAGAAATAATTTTCAAAGGCAAAAAGGTTGCAAAGATCACCTTTTCTTGCTTCTCCAAAAAGAAAAAGAAAAAAAAAGATTGCAAGGAAGTATTTTAAGATCCAATAATCCAACAAGTGGATACAAAATGTGACACTTATGTATATAATCTAAAGATGTTTCAATACCTACCAAATGGAACAGCCCATATTTTACTTTAAATGTTAGAAAAGGGAAGTTCAGAAAGACTAAGCACTTCTCCTAAACTCAAATATGGTGGATGAAGATTTGAATCCAGACCTACTGGTTTGTCTTCCAAACCTCACCTCTTTTAGACCTTGCACAGTATCTCAACAATAACATGGATTAAAAAAAATTCTTTTCAAACTCAAGGAATAAATATTTCATTTTGGTTTGCTAAATTGTAAAACAATTTTCTTTGTAATATTTCTAACATTTATAGCTATAGGAAGCCATTAATGGAGTACCATATAATTGCTTGCGTGAATACTCCCATCAATTCAGTGTTTTGTGAAGTGGAATATGTTTTTTTTTTTTGGAATATGTTTTTTAATATATTTTTTGGTTGCAAGAGGTAAAAGGTTTTAATGGCAAGACAAAGAGAATTTATTGAATAGGAAAACCTAGCTGAGCATGAAAATTTTTTGCTGAGAAAATGTGGGATACTTGTTTTATTTTGCAGATAAAAATAATGAATTTATGAAATAAAAATGAATATATGGCGTGTAATAGAGGGTATGCAGTATTTTTCTCCTCTTCCCCTGCAGTATTTGATTTCTTGCACTCTGAAACCAGAATGGCGGTTCATACTTACAGGCTGCCTACAGAGTTGCCATAGTAACATGGTGTTGGTTTTTAGTGAGCATGCTCGGAAAGACAGGAAGGTTTAGCAGAGGCTTGGCAGGTTGCCAATGGAGGTTTGCCAGATGCTTTGAAATGGGCTGTCTTTCTTTTCCTTTCATGTAATGTCTGATTTTTATGTGGAAGAGAATGTAAGTAGTGCTGTATAACCCTGCGGATGCTGTGCACTAAGAGGGAAAGCAAATATTTGCAAGTCAGACTGAAAAATGCTCAGACAGTGTATACTGATTAAGTAGAAGGGGAGCCTAACCATTTTGTATTTGAAAGAAAATGCAGCATATAGGTAAGAATTTTCTTTTTGATATATTTAGCTATCAGTTTGTTTACTAAAATTGAGGTTAAATAAGAATTTTAGGTATTGATAATGTGGCTGCTATGCTTGGACTCATAGCCAAGCCTAATTGTTTCTTGTAAAAGAGACCGTAGGAGTCTATTTTTAGAATATCAGAGAATGAAGGATTTTTTCTGAAATATAAGATAGATTTTGAAATGAAAATCACAGTGAGATATCTTGGCAAAAATCAAGACTTAAAGACTGAATATTAAATGTGATTTATATACTTGATTTGTCATTATTTAGAGATTATATATTTTCAGGGTAAATAGGCCACATTTTCAGGGTGTGAACTGTGACAGTCTAGTTTTGCTTTTCTTTTAAATTATCATTTTTAGGCTCTCAGAGTGCCAAATATTGGAAAAAGGTGTCTTTTAATTTTGCTAATACTTTTAATTGATGTCCCTATTAGAATGCATTTTTCCATATTCCCCACCCCAGGGGAAAAAACTCTAAAATCTTAAACAAAGAGGGAAAAAGAGCTTTTTGGTAAGATTGGAAATGATGGCTATAAAATAGAAAATAATAAATAGTGCTCGTATTGTTACTAATTTCAGAAAAAACTGGAATGTTTTATTCAAGATGTGAGCACACATTAGTCATAGTGAAGAGCAGAGGCAATCTCTGTTACCTATTGTTAGCAGGTAATAAATAATTTTTAAAAGGTGGGAATCTTCGTAAGAATAGTATATTCTTAAAATACATTATTTATATCATGAACATTTAAAAAGTGAATCAGGATGCTTTTTATGTATTAAATACAATACTAAAATTATTAAAGATAACCAGTGAATCATATGATTATTGTAAATTCTTTTTCAAATGATCATTTCCATAGCATATGTTCCATTGAATTCCTTGATAGAAACGACTATATTTTTTTCTTTGGCCATACAGGTAGATATTATTGGGTGAGAATTTGGTTGCTTGGGAAAAATCTGCTGCATTTCTTGCTTTTGGACTTAAGATTTACTTGCTGAATCATTCTGATTTGTCTAGAATAGTCATTTTAAAAATAAGAATATACTTATAAATGGAAATGCACTTTATAAATAAAAAGGGAAAAATTGGTATGGTATAAAATAAATTAAAATCTGATAAGCCAGGCCTACCTGGCTTAGTCATTACAGACCTTTTCTACATAAGTAAGGCTAAGCTGCTCTATTACATTATAAATAATATTCCCAAATTGTAATAATAATGTTGTGCTTTTCATGAAGAGTGAGTCTTGATTTACTGTGATTAAAAAGATCTTTTATAACAATATATAAAACATCATGATAGTGCTTTTAGTCTGTACTATGGCAAGCATAAATTGTATGTAGTGGAATCATACAAGTGTTAAATAATTGTGTAGTATTAGTGGGCAGTGAACATTGTTTCTCTTTTTGATTCTTTGATAATAAACTCGGTAAAGAGATTAGAGATGTCATGGCTTTACCATGGAGGAGTACCTTTTTCACTTAATACTATTTTCAGTTACTAAGCATTTACAGTACAGAATTAGACTATACGAAATAATTTTTTATTGATACTGGATGTGGAAATTTGAGTCTGACATTGTAATTATATTTACAAAAGCCCTTAGAGAATACTTTTTGTTGATATTACTTTGGAGGATATTTTTGTGAGTTGTTAAGGAAACCTTATATTAGAAAAATATTTATGAGATTTCAACTCTCATGTAAACATAAATAATGATGTCAAATACTCAATTACATGTCTGAGTTAAAATGTCTTTGGATGGCTATAAGAGATTTCCTTAAGAATAAAATAAATAGATGAGAATTGAGTAGTCTTAACTTGTTTAGGAGTATTGATACCCATTTCTAGGGCTTTTCTGGGATCACTGTATTATTTAGTACTTAAGGTTAATTCTACTACTGTGAAAGAAATCAGAATATGATCTAGTTGAGTTTTTTACTCATGGAGATATTAATAAATATTTAACACTAAAGTCAAGTTACCTGCATTTTGTGCTTTTTGTGAATCACTGGCAAAGGCATTTATTAGTGATCACTAAAGATCACTTTTTTTTTTTTTTTTTTTTTTTTTGCTTTTTGGGTCACACCCAGCAATGCTAAGGGGTTACTTCTGGCTCTTTGCTCAGGAATTACTCCTGG
Organism: Cryptotis parvus; assembly: GCA_021461705.1. Classification (NCBI taxonomy): domain Eukaryota; kingdom Metazoa; phylum Chordata; class Mammalia; order Eulipotyphla; family Soricidae; genus Cryptotis; species Cryptotis parvus. Next base: position 57,777 of record JAJIBD010008159.1, read on the forward strand.
AGGTGCTCAGGGGACCATATGGGATGCCGGGATTGAACCTGGGTCGGCCACGTGCAAGGCAAACACCCTACCCTCTGTGCTATCGCTCCGGCCCCTAAAGATCACTTTTGTTATAAACCTATGGTAAATGCTTGAAACTCAAGAAAACTGTTTTATAGGTTGATAAAATAATGTATATTTTAGATACAACTCTAGTTGTCTTCAAGTGTTTCTAAGCATACCTTATAAAGACGACCTTTAATGCGCATTGTGGACTTTACTTTGCATTCAAGTGTGATTTGTTAGTCTTAATTTTCTTCTGTTAAACAGTCAAAATATAATAAGTTTTGCAAAACTTTCTTAACTAATCAAACCAGGGACACCGTATTATATGAATGAATATTACATGTTTGTACAGATGAATAGAGGTACCTTTACAAGAAACACTTTACAGATGTGTTTAGAACTTTTTGTTTTGGCTTGTAAGAGTTTGTTGCAAAGCCATAGATGTATTGGTACCTAGACCTTGAAAATTCAAAGTAGGAAATATGTGCCTTTTTTTTTTTTTTTTTTTCCTTTTTTTGGGTCACACCCGGCAATGTTCAGGGGTTTCTCCTGGCTCTGCACTCAGGAATAATTACTCCTGGCGGTGCTCAGGGGACCATATGGGATTCCGGGGATTGAACCTGAACCAGCATGGGTCGGCCACATGCAAGTGAAACGCCCTACCCGCTGGGCTATCGCTCCGGCCCCCTATGTGCCTTTTCAAATGGGGAAAAATTCTAATCTATGTTAACTCTGAAATACAAGAGTTTATATAATAATTTGTTTTAGGCACTTATTATAAAACTTTCTTTTTTTTTTTTTTTTTTTTTTTTTTGCTTTTTTGGGTCACACCTGGCAATGCTCAGGGGTTTCTCCTGGCTCTGCACTCAGGAATTACTCCTGGCGGTGCTCGGAGGACCATATGGGATGCCGGGGATCGAACCCTGGCCGGCATGGGCCGGCCGCGTGCAAGGCAAGCGCCCTACCCGCTGGGCTATCGCTCCGGCCCCTATAAAACTTTCTTAACATAGATAACTATATTGTATGTGATTACTGGATTTTTTTTTTGATACAACAGAGAATGATACCATTCTAACATTTATGATTACCATATTTTCTAGTCAATTCATAATTTAAAATTATTATTATTATTCTTTTCTTTTTGGGGGACACACCCGGAAATGCTCAGGGGTTACTCTGGCTCTTCAGACTCAGGAATTATTCCTGGTAGTGCTCGGGGGACCATATAGGATGCTGAGGATCGAACCGGGTTGGCTGCGTGCAAGGCAAATGCCCTACCCACTGTGTTATCGCTCTGGCTCCCAAATTTCAAATTCTGTTAAACCAACAACCCTGTCATCAACTGTACGGCTAGAGAAGGAAACTCGGGGCTTAGCTGGAGGCCTGCGTTACACCCTTTCCTCTGCTTTCCTTCTAAAGTATGACTGAACTGTCATCTTCTTTTAGTCCTTCAGTATACATCCTTGATCTCATTCCTTTCTTCCATAGACTAAACTGTTTTTCTCTGCAGCATCTTTAACTTTGTTTTTTCCCTACTTTTTGGGTTACACCAAGCAATGCTCAGGGTTTACTCTTTTCTCTGCACTCAGGAATTACTCTTGGCCGTGCTTGGGGACCATATGGGATGCCAGGGATCAAATCTGGGTTGATCGCATGCAAGACAAATGAAATGCCCTGTACTATTGCTCCAGCCTATAACTTTAACTTTTCTTTAGATTTAAAAAAGAACAGGCAGCAGCCTGTTCTTTGCATGTTCATGTTTGTCCTCTTCTAGTTTATTGTCTCTTTTGCATCTGAGGAGTTCTGGCTTTTTTTTTTTTTTTGGTGGGGTACTACATCCAACATACATTCAGAGCTGCTTGTCTCTGCTCAAGGATCACGCTGGACTCTGTTTAGGGTACCATCTGTGGTGCTGTGTATTAGCTTAGGTTGGGACTTGCAAGGCAGGTGTCCCCGAATAGATTTTTTTAAGCAGAGAAATATAAATGTGGTTCCACTTGAAATAAATGAGCTTTATCACATAAAAGTATCTGTAGTGATTATGCCTTTGTATTGAAATATTTGTGAAATGACCAAGGTTTCTTATGACACAGCATTCTTGGTATCCAATGACTTTTAAATCAAATGTACTTAAACCACTAATTATTTAGAATTTATCGGAAGTGGCTAATACAGGGCTTAAGGTGCTTGCCTTTATGCAGTTGACCGTGGGTCGATCTCTGGCTCTGCATGTGATCCCCTCTGTACTGCCAGGTGTAGCCCAAACCTACCCTCCCACTCACCCCAAAAAATTTATCAAATGTTTGGTACAAACTTAAGAAATGTCAGTATGAAGTTGATGGGTTCATTTTGTTTTCTTATTTCGGTTTTTGGGTCACACACAACAGTTTTCAGGAACCAACTTCTGGATCAGTTCTCTGGGGACCACGTGGTGCTAGAACTCGGCCCTCATCAGTTCCTGATTACTTGCTTTAGGAAAAATATTTTATTATAAAACAATTTTGCTTCTAAAATTTTTTCTTCTAGGGGCCGGAGTGATAGCACTGTGGGTAGGGCGTTTGCCTTGCACGCGGCCGACATGGGTTTGATCCCGGCATCCCATATGGTCCCCGTGCACTGCCAGGAGTAATTCCTGAGCGAAGAGCAGGAGTAACCCCCTGAGCGTCGCCAGGTGTGACCCAAAGGGCAACAAAAAAAAATTAAAAAATTTTTTTTTCTTCTAAAAAATGAGTTGATTTCAGGTTTGGAGAGATAGTATATGGGTTAAGACAGTAGCCTTTCAGCCCTTTGATCCTGGTTTGAATTTCTGGCAACACATATGGTACCGAGTACAGAACTAGGAATATTCCCTTAGCAGCCAGGTGAAATCCAACTCCCAGACTTTAAAAAAAAAAAAGGTACTTTTAGGCTGGAGGGATGTACACTGGTTAGGATGTTTGCCTTGAATGCGGCTGAAACTGGATTCGATCCCAGGATCCCATATGGATGCCCCAAGCACTACTGAGAGTAATTTCTGGGGGTAGAGCCAGGAGTAACTCCTTTGCATTGCCGGTGTGACCCAAAAACCAGGAAAAAAAAGTACTTTTAAAATATACTAAATCCAGTAGTCTTTTTTTGATCAGTACCCAGCAGTGCTCAGGGGGTTACTCCTGGCACTGTGCTCAGGGATCTCTGGAGGAGCTCAAGGGACCACATGAGGATCAGGCTCCAGTTGGCTGTGTGCAAGGCAAACACCCTCCCGACTAGATTATAAATATTGGGAATGAGTTATTAGTCTGAGAGACTATTTTTTGAGTATGGGGATTGACAGAGTTCAATTTAGTGTGGTATCAGTTTCTATTTTTCCCTCAAACCAAGTCTTTAAATTTAATATATGAATGATGCTTGAGTTACTATATTGCTTTTAAAAAAATTAGTTATTTCATTTATACCAAAAAAATAATTATCTAAATTCATGTGGGAGGGAGCAAAACTGTCATGTTTGTTTGGGGGCCACACACCGCCGTATTCCGGATCATGTCTAGTAATCATGTCTAGGGGAATAAAATGTGGTGCCAGGGATCCTGGGTAGACGGTTCACGAGGCAAGTGCCTTAAGCCCTGGCTGCCTCTCTGACCCCTCAAAAACTGTCATTTCTTTATTTGAACATTTAATGACCTCCATAGTAATTATTAACTCTGCAAACTGCTAAATTTTGAGGCTTAGTTGAACTTTGAATTGTTTCTTTATATCTGGTAAAACTAAAAGTTCTAGTGTTATAAATAATTCTTAGCGAATGTACCAAAATATACCTCAGAATCATAAATCCCTTTATCTTGTTTGTCCTTCTAAACTATATATAGGTTGATAACTTTTATTAACTCTGAATATATTATTAGATATTAAGATTCTCAGCACAGTGTGAAAGGGTCTGTTGTACTTTGATCTGTAAACACTAAATATTACTGATAGTTGCCGTTCCTTCAAAAGCTTAAAATCTAACTTTTAAAATAACAATTAGTATTCTAAATTAGAAAATTTATGTGGAAGAATCCTATCATTATTCTGTTTCTCCATAGAATTACTAAACTGTTTTTCCAAATACTAATTTATAATTGTCTATCAAAGAAAGGCCATTTTTATTCTTGGTTTTGGCAAACCAAAATAAATACCTGGCAGTGATTAGAGGCTACTTGCACTGCTAAGGGATTGAACTGGGGTTGGCCACACTCAAGTCATGTGCCTTAATAAAAAGGAAGTGTTTTGTTAAAACTATAATCCAACTGGGATGTGGCTCAGTGATCAAATGCTTTTCCTGAACACAGAGCCAGGAGTCTCACAAGTGAGACCCTGAGTTTTATAAGTCTCTCTCTCTCTCTCTCTCTCTCTCTCTCTCTCTCTCTCTCTCTCTCTCTCTCTCTCTCTCTCTCTCTCTCTCTCTCTCTCTCTCTCTCTCTCTCTCTCTCTCTCTCTCTCTCTCTCTCTCTCTCTCTCTCTCTCTCTCTCTCTCTCTCTCTCTCTCTCTCTCTCTCTCTCTCTCTCTCTCTCTCTCTCTCTCTCTCTCTCTCTCTCTCTCTCTCCCTCTCTCTCTCCCTCTCTCTCTCCCTCTCCCTCTCTCCCTCTCCCTCTCCCCTCTCCTCTCCCTCTCCCTCTCTTTCTCTCCTGACTTTGATCTGTAGGGGAGAAACCACGATCATCACACAGGCATTCTCTGAATGAGGTTTGTTTCTCTCCCGGTATGCTGATCTCTGTGATTTACCCAAACTTAGGAAGTTTGACTGTTGCGATTTGTGATCATTGAGGACTGCATTCTTCCCCTCCCATTTAGAAATGTATCTTATTTTATTCTAGCTTCTTTACATTTGTATTCTATTTTACCTTTACAGCAGGAGGAAGAACTTGATCCTGAAGAGAGGGACAACTTCCTCCAACAGCTTTATAAGTTTATGGAAGACAGAGGTAATTTCATGCTCATTGTTTAAAAGTAGCTGTTTCTTTTTAGTTTCTCATTCTCAGCTTATGAAAGATTTTTGTTGCAATTATAGTTGTATGGATTTGGAATTACTCCTGTTGGTGCTTGGGGGACCGTATGGGCTGCCAAGGATCAAACCTGGGTCGGCCGCGTTCAAGACAAACCCCCTACCTATTGTGCTGTCACTCCAGCCCTGTTTACTAATACTCTTATTTGTCGGACGTAAACTAGTCTAATCTTGATCTTAACAAATAAACATTAGTGGCTCAATTTTTAAAAAATCAGCCATAGTTTATTACATTGTAATAAATTTAAATGTAAAAAAATTTTGTAGTTGTCGTATACTATAATACATGAGAAGATGAATTCAATCAGATTTCTTCACTTAATGATTTTTTTTCCTGATGAGTAAAGTATATTTATGTATCTAGAATTTTCCTCTACCCCCCCCCCCATCCTCTAAATCATTGTTTCTCAACTGGAGCCATAGGGACCTCAGTGACCCAGCATATTCCAAGAGGGCCACAGGTGAAAAGCATATAAATTGGGAGGGCCACAGTATTCAACTAGAGCTCCAAAGCACAAGAGACAAGAAGGAAACAAGGTGGGAAGAAAGCCATTGTCAGGAAAAGTTGAGAAACACTGATTCCTCTATTTTTTTTTTGGCCACTCCTGACAGTGCTCAGGGATTTACTCTGTGCTGAGGAATCACTCCTGGCATTGCTTCAGGAAGCTGGGATTGAACCAGGTCAGCTGCATGCGAGGCAGGCACCCCACCTGCTATACTATCTCTCTGACTCAAGAAACACCGCTTCCTCAGTAGATCAGTCTGTGTCTAAAAATAGGATTTCTCATGGCATAAGAACAAATAGGACTTTTTATATCATCATATTTCTTGTTACTATATTAGTTTAGAAAATCCTCAGATACATTTTTCCTAGACATTTTGTAGTTTTCAGAAATTAGCCTTCAAATTCTTGCTAACAGGTATAACATTTTGTTAAAACAGTGAAAGCAGAGGCATAGCTCTTTCTGATTTTTTGTTCTTGCACGTGTTTCCTGAGCCTGATATTGTATACTATCGCTGTAACTTGAAGATTTAACTTAATTTTACCCCGTTTGGTGACAATGATTTTATTAGTGTGGAAGTAAATCTAAAGTTTTGTTGATAGTATTTTGCGTGGTCTTCCCCCCACACTGATGCTGCGGTAATTAATATGATGTTAGTGATTGAACTGGGGTTGGCTACATTAACCACTGGACATGTTTCTTTGACCTGGTCTTGTGTAATTTAAAGTTCTTTGTATATATGACTCTAATTATTGAAAAATTTGAAATTCAAGTTAATAGTTTTGTATTGTAGTTCATTATTTTTCATTTAAATAACATTTTATCTCTATTTTCTGATATTATAAAGGTACTCCAATCAACAAACCACCAGTTTTGGGCTATAAAGATCTCAATCTCTTCAAACTCTTTAGACTGGTTTATCATCAAGGTGGATGTGACAATGTAAGTTATGATGTGAGAAATGTAAGAAAAGTGTAATCTAATATTATATTCTGTATGCACTTTGGTAATAATCACATTTTTCTTCAACTATTTTGTTTTGCACTATTAACAAATAAAAACTTAATTTTCCAGATTGATAGTGGTGCTGTATGGAAGCAAATTTATATGGACCTTGGCATTCCTATTTTGAATTCAGCTGCTTCTTACAATGTAAAACTGCTTATAGAAAGTAAGTGGTATAGTTTATTTATCTAAGAATACATAAATACTGAGAATGTTTCTCATTTAATGACTTTAACCACACATAGCTACACTTGATGGCTAGTCTTTGCTTGGTGCTTGGGGGCTGGGGGCTGGGGCATGCAGTACTGCCTCTAACTTTGGACATCTGCTTGCAAAATATGTGCTCTAACCTGACCTGTCTCCCTCACTCATTCCGTTATTTAATGTTGTAGCAAAAAAACTAGTTATAGTCTTACAGTATAAGGAGAAAGTTATACACAAAGGTTTACATAATAGATACTTGTGACTTTTTTTTTTTTTTTTGGGTCACACCCGACGATGCTCAGGGGTTTCTCCTGGCTCTGCACTCAGGAATTACTCCCGGCGGAGCTCCGGGGGACCATATGGGATGCCGGGCATTGAACCCGGGCCCGGCATGGGCCGGCAGCATGCAAGGCAAACGCCCTACCGCTGGGCTATTGCTCCGGCCCGATACTTGTGACTTATGACAAAATAATTTTTGTTTTGTTCTGGTTCAGTATCATACATGTAAAGGCATGAGATGTATCACTGAATTATGTCTCAAGTTTTAGTGCATCAATTCCGCCTTAATCAATTTTTCACATCCTGATTTCCTTTTCAAAATCAGGGGTGCAGACAGTGAAATCTAGTTTGAAATGATGATGCATGTTATAGAACTATAGCTATCTTGGTGAAATTATAGCACCACAAAACATGATAGGTATGTTCACTTACCATAAGTTCAGAATTTTTATGAAGGAAATGTATGATTTCTTTTCAAAATGTCTTTAGGTAATTGTTCCACTATGAGTCACCTACTCTTTCACTTGTTTAGAGTATACTTTCTTTTTGCTTTTCTAATAAACATTTGTTTTTAATATTTAAGTTAAATACAAAAAAAACAGTATTTGAAAATGAAATATTGTTTGTTTAGGTATCTCTATGGTTTCGAGGAGTACTGCCGTTCTGCAAATATTCAGTTCAGAACCATTCATCACCATGAACCAAAAGTAAAAGAGGAAATAAAAGATTTAGAAGAATCAATGGAAGAGGCAGTAAAAGTGGATCAAGAAATGCCTTTAGTAGAAGTGAAGAGTGAACCTGAGGAAAATATTGATTCAAACAGTGAAAGTGAAAGAGAAGAAATAGAATTAAAATCTCCAAGGGTAATTAGTTAATGCTTTTAAAAAGTATTTTAAACCTTATTCTTATTATGGACTTCTTAGAAATATAAACGGTACTCTAATGAACAAAGTTTATTTTTCGACTTCCATTTTTTCCTTGTAGAGTGGTCGCCATCTATCTGTAATCAGGGCTTCTGGCTTGGTAATCAAGGGTTGTTCCTGGTGGTGTTTGGGGACCATATGCAGTGCCAGGGATCAAACCATGGTCTCTCTCATGCAAAACATGCACTCCACCAACCCATGGAGCCGTCTCAAAAAATTTTGTGTTCGCAAAATTTCTGATGTTTTTCTCACACTTAACCTGGGGTAGTTAAGCCACTTTTTTTTTTCTTCTTTTTAGGGTCTTTCCAGTAGCAACCAGAAAACCTGTTAGACAAATTCTAAAAGAGCTGTCACACTAGCTAAGCTATTTTATAAAACTGTATCATATACGGGGCCAGAGTGATAGAACAGTGGGTGAAAGCAATTGCCTTGCACGTGGCCTACCTGGGATTGATCCCTGGCACCCTGTATGGTCCCCTGAACCTCATGATGGTCTCTGAGTACAGAGCAAGTAAATCCTGAGCACTACCAGCTGTTACACAAAAAGCCAAAAAAAAAAAGCCCCCTACCCAGGTAGATAACATATGTATCATTCCACTCTCTCCCCAAATTCCTCCTGTTGTTTTCTGTTTTTGTTGCTAAAACATTTGCATCTGGGTCTGTCATTTTTTTTTTTTTTTTTGCTTTTTGGGTCACACCGGCAATGCTCAGGGGTTACTCCTGGCTCTGCACTCAGGAATTACTCCTGGCGGTGCTCGGGGGACCATATGGGATGCCGGGGATCGAACCCGGGCCGGCACAGGCCAGCAGCGTGCAAGGCAAATGCCCTACCCGCTGGGTTATCACTCTGGCCCCGGGTCTGTCATTTTAATTTTCAAGTTTTTTGCTAAAATTTTACTTCACTAAAGCGTCTGTTTGTCACTTTATCTAAAATCGTAGCCTACTATGTCTTTGCTACTCAAGTCCCTTTAATTCTATTCTTTTAGTTTCATTTTTTTATTGTTTGGTTTTGGGAGGGTCACATGTGACTGTGTTCAGTACCGACTTCTGGCTCTGTGCTCAAGGATCACTGCTGGTGGGCTCCAGGGACCATATGGGATGATGGGGATCAAACCCAGGTAGGCCGTGTGCAAGGCAAGCAATTAACTGCTGAACTAGCACCTTGGTCCAGTGTTGCTTTAAAAAAAAAAAACCTGGTGCCGGAGCGATAGCCCAGCAGGTAGGGCATTTGCCTTGCACGTGGCGGCCTGTGCCAGCCCGGGTTCCATCCCCCGGCATCCCATATGGTCCCCCAAGCACCGCCAGGAGTAATTCCTGAGTGCAGAGCCAGGAGAAACCCCTGAGCATTGCCGGGTGTGATCCCCCCAAAAAAAACCCTGTAGCTTATTTATTGTTTCACCCTATTTTGCACTGGAGAATCACACTGTGAGACTAGGGATTGGTGTTTATTTTGTTCATTTACAGATCCCTTGTATTTAACATAATGCCTGGGACAAGTGAGGACTCAGTTAAGTGGTTTTGTCTGAGTAACTCTCTTTATAGTATCTTTCTTTTCTCCCTTGTTTTGTCTTTTTCTTTTTATGATGCTTTTTCTCTAACTCTAGACATGTAGTTTTCTAGTGCTCTATTTTGTTTTCTACGTATCTTCCTACATACTGTTTTTATCTTATAATTTTACTCATTACTTGTATCACTTGTCCTCCCATCGATCATCGATTTGCTCAAGCGGGCACCAGTAACATCTTCATATGTCCTGTCACATGCTAGTGTAGCCCAGGGGCATCTGCTCGCTCCAGGAACATAAAGAGCCTCAGACCATTCACTCAGGTCATGGGAATGAGGTCTACAATTGTTACTGGTATTTGGCATATCAAATACACCATGGGTAGCTTGCCAGGCTTTGCCGAATGTTACTTATCCTCATTAATATTACTTAGTTCTGTGCTGGAGTTTTCATCCAATATTTTGATCATTGTCAGATGATCAGTATAATTTTCAAAATTCTGTATAAATGACATTCGAAATCATAGTGAAGAGAAGATAAAGCCTCTTCTTTTATCTGCTTAAAACCAACTACTTTTTTATTCTAATGTCCAGTAAATGGAATCTTCCAGTGAATTTTATGAAAGATCCAACTTACATTGTTTTAATGATAAATTTGAATATTTTAGGTAACATATTTACATTAAGGCCTTACAGAGGCATAAAAGTCACGTGCATAAAAATGTAACAAATGTGTTCACATAAAATAAAGTTTTTCCAGAATATTCAAATTGTGTACAAAACACATGTGAAATTTACCATCTTAACTGTTTTTGAATGTCTAGTTTGATGACATTAACTATATTTTTGTTCAGCCATCACAACCATCTATCTTTGGAACATTTTTTTGACTTGTAAAAAACCAAAACTTGGGCCGGAGCAATAGCCCAGCGGTAGGGCGTTTGCCTTGCATGCAGCCGGCCTGTGCCGGCTCGGGTTCTATCCTCGGCATCCCATATGGTCCCCCAGCACCGCCAGGAGTGATTCCTGAGTGCAGAGCCAGGAGAAACCCCTTAGCATCGCTGGGTGTGACCCAAAAAGCAAAAATAACAACAACAAAAAAACCAAAACTCGGGGCCAGAGCGATAGCCCAGCAGGTAGGGCGTTTGCCTTGCACGCAGCCGGCCTTTGCCGGCCCAGGTTTGATTCCTGGCATCCCATATGGTCCCCTCAGCACCGCCAGGAGTAATTCCTGAGTGCAGAGCCAGGAGAAACCCCTGAGCATTGCCAGGTGTGACCCAAAAAGCAAAAAAACCCCAAAAAAAAAAAAAAAAAACCAAAACTACCTATTCCTTTCTCTTTCAGTCTCTGGAAACCACTATTCTGCTTTTGTCATTATGAACTTGATGTCTAGCTACCTAATTTAAGTGAATTGTGCAGTATTTACCCTTTAGTGACTGGCACCTCATGGTCCCTTTAGCCTTTCCAGGAATGCTCCCTGAGCATCACTGGGTGTGTGTCCCAGACAACTCAAATTATGTCCCCTCATGTATGTATTGTGGAGATATTGTCTAATGAGTTTATAAAGACCCTCTTTGGGAGCCAGAGCGATAGTCCAGCGGGTAGGGCATTTGCCTTGCACCACGGCCTGCCCATGCTGGCCCGGGTTCGATCCCCAGCATCCCATATGGTCCCCGAGTACCACCAGGAGTAATTCCTGAGTGCAGAGCCAGGAGAAACCCCTGAGTATTGCCGGGTGTGACCAAAAAAGACCCTCTTCATCTTATGTAAAACATCTTTTGAGTACTGCCTAGTGTGGATACACCATTAATTCATTTTCCTCAAGTTTTTGTCTAATACTTTACTATTATGAAAGTGTACTGGGACCAGAGTGACAGCACAGTGGGTAGAGCGTTTGCCTTGAATGCAGCCAACCCAGCTTCGATCCTTGACATCCCATATGGTCCGCCAAGCACTGTCAGGGCTAAGTCCTGAGTGTAGAGACAGGAGTAACCTCTGAGCATTGCTGGGCATAACCCGTAAAAGCAAAAATCAAACAAACAAACAAACAAACAAATAAAGATACTTAAAACATGTCTTCATTTATCTATATTTACAGGCTAGAATTTTAAAAATGAGATTTCTGCAAACACAGTATAAAGACCCAACTTTCGATAGTTCTCTTATTATCACTTATTTGTTTTTGGCTTCACCTGGAGGTGTTCAGGGCTTACTCAGAGATCACTCCTGGCAGGGCTCTAGGGACCCTATATGGTGCCAGGGATTGAACTCAGTTCGCCACATGCAAAGCAGATGCCCTGTGCTTTGTACTGTCTCTCTGGTCTCCCCATAAACGGCCTATAAATATTTCATGAGCACCTTCTGGGTTGAGGAGATCACTTATAAGACTGGAGCACAGGCCCAGCATGAATGAAACCCTGAGTTTGATCCTGAGCACTGCATAGTCCCCTCCAGCACTACCAGTTATGACCAGGATGGCTGTCAGCACCAATTGGTCAAAAATAGTGCCACCAAAGTTAGTCGTGGCACTAAACTGCAAGCAGGCCGTTATGTCCAGGATTATTGCCAAAATAGCCCCCCAGGGAGTACTGTGAGCCCCCAATGATAAAAATAAAGCTTGCTTGCGTGCCAAACATTGTCTGGATTTGATGGTACAAAAATGATTATAGGGTCCGGAGCGATAGCCCAGCGGTAGGGCGTTTGCCTTGCACACGGCTGGCCCATGCCGGCAGGGGTTCGATTCCCGGCATCCCATATGGTCCCCGAGCACCGCCAGGAGTGATTCCTGAGTGCAGAGCCAGGAGTAACCCCTGAGCATCGCGGTGTGACCCAAAAGCAAAAAAAAAAAAAAAAAAAAAAAAGATTATATTCTAGTTCATTGTGACAAGAAAAATATGTTTCTCTTACTTTGAAATGTAAATAGCACAATCAGGAACTAGATAAAACATTTTCTGAGATATTCTAAATTGACCTAATTGCTCTTTCTTTGTGGGGATTGGGGCCATAGTTGGCAGTGCTTCTGACTTCCTCCTGGCTCTGGTTTTGCACTCATGCATGCAAGACAAGCATCGTGTCTGTCATACTATTGCTCTGGCCCAGTTATCTTTTGGGGCACTGATACAATTCAGACCTTTTAAATTGCACACAAGTACCCATAGTGATTAATGTAAGCTTTATTTTAATCAACAGAATTAGTGATTACAGAGATTTAATGTACCTATGACTTAGGGGGTTAGTTTATTATTGTTGCTGCTGTTAGCTTATATCACTTGTTTGATTATTTTGAAAAGTACATCATCAAGAAGTACTAAAATTTTGATAATCTAGTTAACTAAAAATAAAAGCTTTACTGTGATATATAGCCAAGGAGCTCATAGTCATAACTAATTTGCATGGCTTGTCTTTTAATTTTGAGGAAAAAATACATGGAAATTGATGGTTGTCAAGTTCAAACCATAAGAGATAAATATTGCTGTGAAACTTAGATGTTTTTTTCCTACTTTCCTCCCTTTTCAAGTAGTGATAGTTATTTTATTTTCCTGACTTTTTTTGAGGGGACTCACAGCCAGCAGTGTCCAGGGCTTACTTGGTTTTGTATGCCCATTAATTACTCCTGTCAGGGCTGGGGGATTGAACCTGCGTTGGCTGTGTGCTAGGCAAGCATTTACCTGCTTTCCTATCTTTCTGGCCTGTGATTTCCTATTTTAAAGTTTTTTGTTGCCTGTATTAGGGACGAAGGAGAATTGCTCGAGATGCAAGTTCTATTAAAAAGGAAACTGAAGAAGAAAAAACAGAAGATAAATTGAAAGATAATGATTCAGAAAATAAGGATGTAGAAGATGACTATGAGACAGTGGAGAAAAAAGAAAATGAACTACTGTTGGGGAGAAAAAACACACCAAAGCCAAAGGAGAAGAGAATTAAAAAGCAAGAGGATTCTGACAAGGACTCAGATGAAGAGGAAGAGAAAAACCAAGAGAGGTACATTATCTTATATTTGTTCTGAAGAAGCACCTGTCTGGGGTACAGCAGTGCTCTGTTCCTGCTTAGTCCATCAGGTTTGAGGGAATGTTTTCTTATTGGAACTTCCGTTCCTCTTGTCTAATGAAGGTGAGACACATTGTGAAGATGATGTGTATTGCCTTTTTGGAATTGGAGAAAATTCTGGTCGCACCATTTTAATAGCACTTGTGCCCTAAACAGTGGCCTCAAAGAAGGCTGCGCCACCCAGTCAAAAGAAAGGTCCTGCAGTTGACAGCAGGGAAGGGAGCTGGAGAAAAATGGAGGAAGTGGACAAGAGGAAACAGCGACACCAAAAATTCCATTTTAAAAAAGGTACAATGTGGGAAAGCTAACAAACACATGGGTGCACAGTACTAGCAGATGTTTGTGCTAGCTTTACCTAAGATAGTTTTCCTTTTTACTGTATTAGAATAAGTGGCATGCACCCCTGATGCTAGTTTGAAAAAATATATTTGTGCCCCACATCACACCAATAAATTTCAGCACCTTAATGTCCATCCTGTTTGCTGGTGAATGTAAACTGTATATGTTCCCTTATGAGTTACACCTGTGTAGTCTGAATGGACTCAAAGAATAATCAAAGATTACCCAGATCAGCTAGATCAGAGTAACATAGGAGTGTGCAGTTGACCATTTCTGTGTTGCCAAATGGGTTTATAAATATTTGTATACTATTAAAAATAAAATTTAATTTAGCAATAATGGCATTACACATTTAAAAGCTTTCCTCCGTAATTTTTTGATATACTTAATTTTCTAGAAATTTTAGTTGTTAAGCAAAATTTGGTTTAAGTAGCCTACTGCACCTAACTTTAGTCCCATAAACATCTGAAAATTAATCATTCATAAAATATTAGGGGACCGCGATAGCACAGTGGGTAGGGTTTTTGCCTTGCATGCCTCTGACATGCATCCTGTATGGTCCCAGGAGCACTGCCAGGAGTAGTTCCTGAGTACAGAGCTAGGAGTAACCCCTGAGCAATGCCGGGTGTGATCCAAAAAGCCAAAAAAAAAAAAAAATTAAGAAAAATAGGTATCAGTGGGAGAGTAACAAATAGGAGACAGTACAAATAGGTACACAAGACATCATAATTTCATGTAAATTAGTGAATAAATAACAGTGACATGATTAGTTACAAGAAAAGTGGTAGAAAATAATTGGATTTTAATATGATGTGATTAGAGTATTTAAAGTATTTGGACAATACAGCAAAAGATGAAACACTTGAAAAGTAAAGTTTAATCAAAGTTCAATTTGAAACTTTGTTAAAACTAAGCATCACAATGTATATATAAGATGTATCAAATTTATATTGGCCAAACGATGGCTGAAGGGCTGGAGTACCTGCTTTGTATATGGGAGCCCCTGATCAGTCCCTTTTACTACGTGGTCCCCTGAGTATCAGCAGAAGGACCCAAAGCAACAGGCCAGGAGTAGTCCCTAATCACCAGGTGTGGCCCCAAAAGAGGAAAAAGAAAGATTTTTTTTAAAAAAAGCCACATAGTACATATATAATGTGGTTTAAAAAGCCATTATAATTGTTAAACAGTGGGGCAGATGTTTTAGAGAAAGTTTCGTAGACCTGACTATGAAGAACAGCATTCCCTTTTGTTAACAGAAGCGGAACTAAAATAGTCTGAATTCTCTTTCATTAGTAGGTGTTATGGAAAAGGGAGGTTATTTATTTATCTTTAAGTAAATATACTTCTGTTTAAATTTTATCTCCAGAATGTTTTCAGGTTATCTTCTCAGGCTGTGACTGGAAGGTGCCCTTGGAAAGAAAACATTCCCACTACAAATGGGTTGTCAAAGTTTCTTTGTGTTGGAGCCCTTATTAGTTCCAAATAATGACTTACGTTTATTATACAGCACAGAGCGCAATTCCTCCTAAGATTGAAATTCTTATGACCTTGGAATATTTTTTTTTTGTTTGTTTCTTTTTTGGGAATCACATCTGGCAGTGCTCAGGGTTTACTCCTTGCTTTTTTGCTCCATGTTTTTCTTTGTGGGGTTCAGGAGACTAAATGGGGTACCAGGGTACCAGGATATTAAACCCATGTCGACCACATTCAACGCAAGTTCCTACCTGCTGTCCCATCTCTCTGGCCCCTGGAATGATTCTGAAAGAAAATACTTTCAAAACTCATGCAGTATTAATAGAGCATGTTTTATTTGTAAGAATGTTCATATTGTTTTTTTTTTGTAAGAATGTTCATAATTTTCTTTATAAGAATGTTCAAAATGTTATGTTGGACCTACCTGTGTGAATCTTATTTATACCTTATTATCAAAACAAATGAGTAAGGGGCTGGAGTGATAGCACAGTTGGGAGGGCGTTTGCCTTGCATGTGGCCGACCCAGGTTCAATCCCAGGCATCCCATATGCTCCCCAGGCACCGCCAGGAGTAAGTCCTGAGTGTAGAACCAGGAGTAGTAACCCCTGAGCACTGCTGGGCGTGACCCAAAAAAGAAAAAAAAATGAGTGAAAATATAGAAATCAATATGGCATGCAAAATTTGTTTTTCTGGTGCTGACAGTTGAGCAGGGGACCTACTGTTCAGTTATCTGCTATTAGGGTGGGAAACCCATTACATTTTTAAAATGTTTTAGGTTGCCCAGCAGGTGATACAGCTCTTGATCATTATTTGGCCCTTCAATAAACTATCCCAGAATCATTCTAAATTTAGCAAAATAGCAGTAATCTATATTTAGGGTAACTCAGTTGCATAGTAACAGGCTACTCACGGTTTTTCAGAGAAGGTGGCACTGGAGCATGAATTCTGACTCTCAGAGCACGTTGTTCTTGTCTTAATCAAATTGACTTGGAATCCTCGGCTGTAATTATTAGTTGGCCTTTGAAAAGTATGGATTTATTTTTGGTACAGTGCACCTTTACAAAACAAATTCTTTTGTAAAAATAGTCCATAAAGATCTTCTCCTTCTCCTCCTTCTTCTCCTCCTCCACTGACAGGCTATTAAATTATAACTTAATAGGTTAACCATTCGACATATTGGAGCCTTTAACATACATTAATACTGTCTTCATTAAGTTGTTAGTATTATCAATGTTGTAACTTACTGCAGGGAAGAAACTGAAAGCAAATGTGACTCTGAAGGGGGAGGAAGATGAGGAAGACTTGGAGCCTTGCCTAACAGGAACCAAAGTGAAAGTCAAGTATGGACGAGGGAAAACACAGAAAATCTATGAAGCCAGTATTAAAAGCACGGAAATTGATGATGGAGAAGTTTTATACTTAGTACATTACTATGGGTGGAATGTCAGGTAAGTAAGAACTGTATTTTTTTTTTGGGGGAGTTGTTTTATTTTTGGACCACACCCAGTGATGCTCAGAGTTTACTTCTGGCGGTGCTCAGGGGACCATATTGGATACTGGGGTTTGAAACCAGCTCAGCCGTGTGTAAGCCAAACACCCTACCCTCTATACTATCTCTCCGGCCTAGGACTGGACTCTCTTACTATTGAAGTTTCTTTCATAAATACAAACAAGATTAATATTGTAGAGACCTAAAGCAAGTAGCATATATTTATAAACAAACCGCATAATTCTTCAGCATTCCTACTAGCTGTGTTTTATTAATGTATGTTTTACTAGCACTTGTCAGTGCTCCAGGCCAAAGATCACCAGAATCATACTATTGTCATACAAGTTGGGCTTATTATTTGTAGTGGAAGAAAACAAAGGACATGGGAAACCATGGCACACCATCTTTGGGAACAGCCGAGGATTCTGTGACTAACATCCTGTAGAATATGGGCAAGCACTTTTCAGTAGTACAAGTGCCCCTTTTGCTTATTATGTTTATCAGAAATAAAGCCCATATCAAGCATTTTAATCATTTGGAAAGTATGTTAAGAAGAATATACATTTGAGCTTCTGTGCTCAGGGATCATTCCTGATGGTGCGCAGGGAACAGGTATGGTTCCTAGGTTGCCTTGCACACAGCTGACCCAGGCTCAGTCCCCAGCACCTCATGGTCCTCAAGCCCCACCAGTAGTGCAGAGCCATGACTAAGTTCCCCATAGTGTTATCCTTCTCTCTCTGTTATCTTTCGTATATGACTCTTCTCAAGAGTCATTTTATTACTGTCTCATAGTGTTTTTATTTTTTATTATAGTCTCCTAAGTTATGATGTTCTTCCTAACTAGTTGCCTAACTTTGTATTTATGGATCATAGTTTTTCAGTGTCATTCTATGTTCCTAGTAGCTGGTATAATTCTGGGATCTGCTTAATGAAATTGAATCACTAGATCTTATAACATCTAGTTGGGTTTCTAAAAAATAGAGTTGCATGTTCAACTGTGAGGGGTCATCCTGGTTGCTCGTTGAGAAATCCTCGGATTGTCCTTGCTTGGCAGTACTAATGCTGGGAATACTGATATGCCATAGATTGATGTCCAAGCCAGTGTGGTCTAGAGAGAATGCCAGCTCAGGCTTCTTTTAGGAATTTGTGCATTTGACCGAGTTCCTCAATCCTCCTGGACCAGATAGACAACCCTGTTGCAGTACTTATCAGAGAATATTTGAGTTTTGGTGTTTTACTGTCAAGAGTGACACTGAAATATTTACTTTTTTGTGCTTTTTGGGTCACACCCGGCGGTGCTCAAGGGTTACTCCTGACGCTGCACTCAGGAATTACTCCTGGCAGGGCTCAGGGAACCATAAGGGATGTTGGGGATTGAACCCAGGTCGGCCGCGTGTCAGGCAAACGTCCTACCGGCTGTGCTGTCGCCCGGCCCAAAATCTTTACTCCTTATAAGGTGCCTGCCATGTTATGTTAGTAGGCCCTCATGAATAACCCAACAAATTAATATTTCTAAATTAAGTATATATTTGTAACATGCTCATTTGAAAAATGATTATAACTAGTCCAATTTTAAAGTTTTGCATCCTGAGTAAATGTTAGATGAGTTTTGTTTCTGGGTTATACCCAACTATGATCAGGGCTTACTCCTGGCTGTGTGCTCAGGGTTCACTCCTGGAGGGGCCCAGGGGACAACGAGGTGTTGGGATCAAACCCAGGCCAGCCGTCTGCAAGGCAAGCACCTTACCATCTGTACTCCCCAGGCACCCAGGAGGTTAGTTGGTTTTTTGGTTTTTTTTTTTTTTTTTAGCTATGATGCCCTGTCAAACAAAACTGCTTAGTGGAATTGTGTCCTTACTTTGCAATGACTCCAGGATAACTAGGCTACACTGTTGGAGTAGGCTTTCAGTAATTAGGTATAATTCAAAGCAGGGACTCCTGTAAGGTTTTGTTTTTCTTTGCTTAAATATTCCAAGTTTATTTTGTTGTTATTGAGCTCTATTAAGTGCCTTTATATTTTAACTTATTTGCTCCTTAATAACTTGGACTAGATTATAATGAAATTAAAAAGTGATGTCAGTATTTTGTGAAAAGTTATAGGGAGGGCCGGAGTGATAGTACAGCAGGCAAGGTGTTTGCCTTGCATGCGGATGAAACGAAGTTTGATCCCAGGCATCCCATATGGTCCCCCCAGCACTTCCAGGAGAAACCCCTAAGCGTCACTGGGTGTGACCCCCAAAAAAAAGAAAGGTTATAGCAGGAGCTTTAGTAAATCGGATGCTTTCTTTTTGTAGGTGACTGACCCAAGTTCATATGCTTCTCTGGTCCCTGAGTACTGTCAGGAGTGATCCATGAGCTAGCTAGTTGTAGCCCAAAAATAAAAAGAAAAAAGTTATATGGGAAATACTGGGTTTTCAACTTGAGCTAAACAGAATCAACTCATGAAGTATCCTTACAGAAATTCAGGACTGGGGTAGGGATGCTAGCACAACAGCTAGCCTGCATGTTGCGCTCCTGCACCACACCTTATTCTGAGCAAGAGCAGCCGCAAAGCACCACTGGGTATGGCCCCTACACCGAAATCCAAAATTTCAGGGATTTGGAGATGATTCAGTTTAGAATTTTTTTTTAATTTTAAGAAATACTAGAGGCTGGGTGTTTCTGGAATGAAAGTATTGAACGGTACCGAAACTGATCATGTTACATATTAGCTTTTACACACTGAGTTTTTTTTAGCTATGATGCCCTGTCAACCAAAACTGCTTAGTGGAATTGTGTCCTTACTTTGCAATGACTCCAGGATAACTAGGCTACACGTTAGAGTAGGCTTTCAGTCTACCTGTGTTTGGGGCAAGTCAGTGTAGTCCCAATTCCCACTTTTCTTATCTGCATAAAAAGGATAATAATCTTTGAGATTTTTATTTTTTTTTTTTGCATTTTGGGTCACACCCAGCAATGTTCAGGGGTTACTCCTGGCTCTGCACTCAGGAATTACTCCTGGCGGTGCTCAGGGAACCATACGGGATGCCAGGGATCGAACTTGGGTTGGCTGCGTGCAAGGCAAATGCCTTACCCGCCGGACTATCACTCCGGCCCCTCTTTCCATATTTTAAATTTATCATTACTTGAAGTGGTATCTCTAATACCATCTTGTAGAGATGACTACAAGAGTATGCTACCCGCACGGCAGAGCCTGGCAAGCTACCCATGTCGTATTTGATATGCTAAATACCAGTAACAATTATAGACCTCATTCCCATGACCTGATGGAATGGTTTGAGGCTCTTTATGTTCCTGGAGCAAGCAGGTGCCCTTGGGCTCTACTAGCATGAGACTGGACATATGGAGATGTTAGTGGTGCCTGCTCGAGCAAATCGATGATGAACGGGAAGAGAGTGATACAGTGATACACTGAGTTACCTGCACCACTTAGTACGTAGGGAAGAATCCCAGTGCAGAATCTGTTTATTTCATTGCATTCAGTTCTTTAGTCTGATAGTCTTGGATCTGTTTAGTGTTGACTCTCTCAGCTTGCTTGCCTTAAGAAATTCTATTGCCCGAACCGGGGAATTGCAGGAGAGGCCCTTGCCTTCATGTGTAGGACCCTCTGCCCTTCCGAGCACTGCCGCTGCAAGAACCTCTAGGTGCTACCTCACTATTGTTCTTACTTTGTCAGTGCATTTGATTATAGTAGCATAGTGAAATTTGTTCCTATTTTTTATTTTAAGATATGATGAATGGGTGAAGGCTGACAGGATAATTTGGCCTTTGGACAAAGGTGGACCAAAGAAAAAACAGAAGAAAAAAGCTAAAGTAAGTACACAGATTTATACCCTCTGTTACTGAGTATCAAGTTTATTCCTCTCGTATTCAGGGAGGCCCACCAAGCAGTGGCACAGTGGGTCCGCAGACCACTCCTGGTTACACTCAGCTCAGTGCTATTAATCCCTCTGTTGTGTCTACAAATCTTGTTTCATTATTGTAATAATTAACTTAGGTCTTTAAGAGTAATGTGATTTTGACCTTTATAACTCAGTTGCAAAAAAAAGTAAAAAAAATAATATGTAACAAAATTCAAGCAGCTGTGAGTACCAATTCTAACCTCACTGAATGTTCTACCAAGTGTGTATGATGTGAGATGCCAGTGCATAAAGGAACAGAGACGTAATTTATCCAAACTCAGTGAAAGCTTCTGAGCTCTCAGGTTACCGGGGACAGAGAGTGTCACCTAACCCTCTGCCTAACTGCTCTCCATCTACTGGTAGGAAATCAAAGATCTCCGTTTGCCCCATCATTCCTTGCCTGTGTCCTTAAATGTTTAGTTACAGACATTAGCATTTTATGAAATTCTAATTTTTAATGTTCAACACAACCATCCACACAAATAATACAGAGACTAACTAAATCCTGTTGCAGTTCATTAGTAATGATGGGTACTATACATAATGAAAGCAACTTTAGTTTTCCGGGCCACACCCAGCAGTGCTCAGGGCTCACTCTTACCTATGTGTATGTGTGGTGCCAGAGATTGCATGCAAGACAAGCATCTGACCTACTGTACTGTTTCTCCAGCCCTACAACTTACATTTTTAAATAAAAAAAATTTTTTGTGATAACTTTTAAGCTCACCTCTCTCAACACCTTTCATGTATGTGATACAGTATTGTTACCAACAGCCACCATAAAATCTGTACTGTACAAACTTAAGTCTACTTGCTTGACAACTATTTAAGTAAATAAGAAAATGGATTGATTTTTCTTTCTTTTTTGACTTTTTGGGTCACACCGGTGATGCTCAGGGTTTTTCTTGGCTCTGCATTCAGCAGTCACTCCTGGCAGTGCTCAGGGGACCATATGGGATGCTGGGAATAAAACCTGGGTCAGCTGCATACAAGGCAAATGCCCTACCTGCTGTACTATCGCTCTGGCCCCCAGATTGGTATTTTCTGGGGAATCACATCCAGCAGTGCATGGTAAGGGAGGTAGGTGCTTTGCAATGCCAAGGAATAAACACAAGGCCCTGCCTGTCTGCTGAAATCCTATTCCATGAAATGTATTTCTTTGTCCATGACCTTCCCTTTGTTGTTGTGATGACTGGGAGTCAAATACTTGGTTGCAGAGCTCTAACATTTGGGGGCTGTGGTGCTTGGCAGCGATGCACACCTGACTCGTGGTGACCGCATGCTTTTGGTTCAGTGTTCATCAGGGACCAGACCCTTGGTTGAGGTGCGCCAGTGGGTTGCACATTTGGTGATGATACTTGGCTTAGGTTGTATATTTGCGATATTTGCACATACTTAGTTGTGTTTGCTAGGGGGTCCCATGTTTTTATTGCAGTGTTTGCACATACTTGGTTGCAGTGTGTCCGTGCTCCACACATTCTGTTGCAGCTGGGGAACCCCAGAGAGGTGCCGCTGAGGCTGCAGGCGTGGGATGGTGCTGGGCCCTGAACCTGCAGCTCAATGACTATCCCTGAGCCCGGAAATTGGATTTAATTCGTTTTTTTGATTTTTTTTTGTTTTTTCACCTAAAAGCCGTTCAGGGCCTACTTCTGCCTCTGCTCAGGGAGCACTTCTAGTTTGCTTGGGGGCCCACTTGAGGTGCCTGGATCTAATCCTGGTCAGCTGTGTGCAAGGCAAGGCCCTACCTGCTATACTACCTCTCCAGCTCTCTCTGAAGTTTGATTTCTCAAAGTTTCTAAATATTTGAATTAAGGTTTTTTTTTTTTTGGGGGGTTATACCCGGCAATGTTCAGGGGTTACTCCTGGCTCTTTGCCAGGAATTACTCCTGGCAGTGCTCATGGAACCATATGGAATCCTGGGGATTAAACCGGGTTGGCCGTGTGCAAAGCAAATGCTCTTCCCGCTATGCTATCGCTCCGGCTCCAAGTTCATTTTTTTTTCTAATAAGGGCCATTCCTGGCAGTGCTATACAGAGGGCTATACAGTACCAGGGATCAAATGTGGGTTCTCACACATGTTAGACATGTATTCTACTATATACTCCATTTCTCCAGCACTAATATTAAAATCTGAAACAAGTAGTTGAAGTAGTTGTACCCTAAATCACACTCTCTGTTCTCAGTCTTGGCTATACAATTTTTTTTTTTTTTTTTTTTTTTTTTTGCTTTTTGGGTCACACCCGGCAATGCTCAGGGGTTTCTCCTGGCTCTGCACTCAGGAATTACTCCTGGTGGTGCACAGGAGACTGCATGGGATGCGGGGATCAAACCTGGGCTGGCATGGGCCGGCATGGGCCAGCCGCATGCAAGGCAAATGCCCTACCTGCTGGGCTATTGCTTTGACCCCCCAAATTTGTTATATATTTTTCTATTTGTTAATACACTCTTTCCTTCAGGCATTAGTAAGGAACAAAGGGAAACACTCAATAGTTGTATAGCTTTTGACTTTAACATCATGATATAATTGCAGTATTACAAATTACACATAATACTCATTGTAAGAACACAGGTTAGAAGATTATGTTTTTAGTTTTCCAGTAAGCAAGAGCAAATTAGGAGTTGATATATATATATATATATATATATATATATATATATATATATATATATATAAATATAGGATTATAGTTTTTCTTAAAGAAGTAAAAATGTTTATCTTTTTTCATCAGATACTAACTGTTTCTTCTCATATTTTATTGTCATTGCCCAGAATAAAGAAGACAGTGAAAAGGATGAAAAGAGGGATGAGGAAAGGCAGAAGTCAAAACGAGGGCGACCTCCTTTAAAATCTACCCTTTCTTCAAACATGCCATATGGTTTGTCTCAGACTCCAAACAGTGAAGGAAAATCAGGTACTGGATTTTTACCAGATCTTGCAGCAGTATGCCATAAAGTTGACCTCTGTCAAATGGAATGGAAGGTGCTCAATTTTGAGGACCTTTAATTTTTAGAAAATCAGTAATCACATCACTTGTATCACTTGTCTTCCCATTGATCATCGATTTGCTTGAGTGGGCACCAGTAACATCTCCATATGTCCTGTCACATGCTAGTGTAGCAATCTGCTCGCTCAAGGAACATGAAGAGCCTCAAACCATTCCATCAGGTCATGGGAATGAGGTCTATAATTGTTACTGGTTTTTGGCACATCAAATCAGTAATAGAAATAATAAAATTAGTTTCACTGGAGATTCTTCTAGGCTTTTGATCTGACTTAAATTACAAAATTCGACTTGGTAGAAAATGTTTTGCTTTATCAGTTTTACATGCAGTGTAATGATGATATGAGGCCACGGAGGTAGCTTAAAGAGGTCCTAAACTTGGTTCTAGGCAGCTCTCCCAGCTCTGCATGCCACTTCCTGTGTTTCCCGGCACCGCTGATGTGGTCCGGTGGCCCATAATGCTTTCCATCAGCTTTGGCAGCTGTTTATCAATGGGCCTGAACAGTGGACTGTCGTACTGCTGAACTATGTAGCTCCAAGACACACACCAACCCCCAGCCCCAAGATAAAAATAACCACGAAAGAAAAATTCCATAAACACACACACACCCAGCTTTCCCCAAAAAAAAAAACATAAAAGAAAAATTCCATACTGAAACATGGGCTTTCCATTCATTAGTCCTTTTGCTGCAAACCATAAAAGTCACCGGGCTCAGATAGTAAAGCAAGTAGGGTGTTTGTCTTGCATACAACCGGCCTGAGTTCGATCCCGGCATCCCGTATGGTCCCCTGAACTGCCTGGTGTAATTCCTGAGTTCAGAGTGAGAAGTAACCTCTAATCATAGCTGGTTGTGACCCAAAACATAAACAAACAAACAAACAAATAAATGTATCCTCTTTACTGCCATCTGCTGGATGTAAGATGTACACACTCTTGAACACAAATGAACTCATGTATAATAAACCTAGGCAGTTAAAGATGCCCTTTAAATGATGTTCCTTGTGTAGTATACAGCCTGTAAAGCTATGCATAATAGGGGCCCGGAGCGATAGCTCAACAGGTAGGGCGTTTGCCTTGCACGTGGCCGGCCCATGCCGCCCAGGTTCGATCCCCGGCATCCCATATGGCTCCCCGAGCACCGCCAGGAGTGATTCCTGAGTGCAGAGCCAGGAGTAACACCTGAGCATTGCCACGTATGACCCCAAAAAAGCAAAATAAAACTAGATACCTTTTCATTTAAAAACATTTTATTTCAAAAGCCAGTAAATGGACTTAAAGGATTGGTTTGAGCATGCTTTACACTTAGAGTACTGGGTCTGTTTCCTTGCACCTCGGGGTCCCCTTGAGTACTGCTGGGAGGGGAGACTCCCAAACACCACTGGTGTGACCAAGAAATCAAAACCAAACAAAATAAAACCCCGTGTAAGGTTGTTTTCTTGAACTATAGAGTGTGAAAACTAAATCATCAGGTTGTAGTCTATTTTACAATTCATATATAATCTTAGAGTCCTGGTTTGTTACTTAAAAACAATTCTGACTTAAAGACAGTGATTTCTTTAGCAAAAAGGTAGCTTGTGTTCTTTCATTGTCTCTTTTTTGTTGGGGGAGGAGTCAGAGACCTCCCAATTAGTGTTCAGTAGTTCACAGTAATTCCCATGGCCAGCAGTGCTCAGGCCTTGCGCGGTACTCAGGAGCCACACTTGGTGTTCAGGACCATCATGTATTGCCAGGGATTGAAAGAGGCTAAGTCACATAGAAGGTACGCATATTAATGAGGGGTTAGAGGGAGAGCATGGGGTTAAGGTCTCTTAATCAAAAATTAATTGAAGTTTTGAGAATTCACACTCTTGTATGTCTTTCAAAATTATTTTAAGTAGAATGTCATATTACTTTCTAAGGTCACAAAATGACTGCAATGTTCACTAATCAGCATCTGTCAATTCTGAGTTCAAGTAATACATTAAATTTATATTTCAGTACTAGGTCATTGCTTTTTATAAAGGCCTCTAATTTAGATTTGATGGATTATAAGTTGCAAAATAGCTGTTTTACAAAGTAGTGTTTTTAATATATTTTTATAGTATACTTAATACTTTAATATCTTGTAAAATATTAAATATTATTGTTCAATAATATTTAATAATTTAGTTTAATAATATGAAATTCTCCATCCTGTTTGTGGGGTTGCATCATTAAGAGCGTTATCATAATTAGAATTTTATTATAAAATCATATTGGTAATTAAGATAGAAACATTTAGATATTTTTTATTGCAGACTCTTGTTCATCTGATAGTGAAACAGAAGACCTTTTAGAAAAGAGTTTAATGAATGAAGAACTTTCTCCTGAGATTAAAGAAGAAATAGAAAAAAATGAAAATCTAAATGATGATAAGTCCGATGAAGAAAATCCAAAGATAGCTGCACATATATTAAAGGAAAATGATAGGACTCAAATACAACCTTCAGAAACTCTAAAATTAGAAGCTGGAGAGAATGAACAAATAGTACAATATTTTGGAAATAAAGTAGAACAAGTAGAGGAAGTTAAGAAAGATGCAGAAAAATCTCCAAAAAGGAAAGGGAAGAAGAAGCAAAACGAAAAGATCTTTCACCAGAAGTTATAAAGATTTCATCATTTAGTCAGGATGAAGAAGGGAGCGACCCTCACATAGAGGCCCAGTGTTTAGAATTCTCTTCATTGGAGAGCAAAAACTTTCCTTCTGCCACTGAAGATGAAATTGACCAAAGTGCAAAAAAAAAAAAAAGTTGAAACGGAAAATATTGGGACAGTCATCACCAGAAAAAAAAATAAGAATTGAAAATGGAATGGAAATGACAAATAGTGTATCTCAAGAAAGGACTGGTGATTGTGTTGCCTCTGAGGGAATGAAAACGTTGAACACCACTTTGAAATAGAAAATGAAGGAATGCCATCATTAATAGCAGAGTCAAACCAGTGCATCCAAGAATTGACTAGTGAAAAATTTGATAGTCCAGCTGAGGAAACTGTAAATATTCCACTAAAAGAAGAGGAGGATACAATGCCTTTGATTGGGCCTGAAACCTTGATGTGCCATGAAGTAGACTTGGATGATTTGGATGAAAAGGATAAAACCACTATTGAGGATATAGTAGTTGAGAGCTCCGAGTCTAATTCTCTTGTCTCGGTTCCACCTGCCCTACCTCCTGTAGTACAACATAACTTTTCAGTAGCTTCGCCACTTACTCTCAGTCAAGACGAGTCTCGAAGTATAAAGAGCGAGAGTGATATAACCATTGAAGTTGATAGTATTGCTGAGGAATCTCAAGAAGGTCTCTGTGAGAGGGAATCGGCAAATGGATTTGAAGCCAGCATTACCACTGGTCCCTGTAGCATAATTGTTCAAGAAAGAGAGAGCAGAGAGAAGGGTAAGGACTTGAGAGAAAGATATTAAAACTGAAAAAGCATTTCAGGAACCATTGATTTGTAAAGTACTTCTCCTTTTTTTCCTTCCATTCCTCCATCTCCCTCTTAAAAAAAAAAGAGAAAGGTTGATGTGTGGCTCAGGTGGTAGACTGTAGGCCTCACGTGTGCAAGACCTGAGTTTGATCCTAGAAGTGCATTGCCTGGCCTGATTGTCTCTAAGAATGGTACTTAATTCTTATCAAAAAGTACATATTTCTTGTCACTTGCCTTCCCATTGTTAATCGATTTGCTTGAGTGGGTGCGAAGTAAGTCTCCATTCGTTGGGAATGAGGTCCATTATTGTTACTGTTTTTGGCATATTGAATACACCATGGGTAGCTTGCCAGGCTCTGCCATGACTCTGGGTTCATCCTAGGGAGGCCCAGTCTTTCTATGTCAGACCATCAACCATCCAGGGCACACGGAGCAGAGCCCTGGGTGTAGACAAGCCTGTCTCCTGTATGCCACCAAAAATTACATATAGAGAAATTAATGCAGAACTGATAAGGGAATACATATACTTGCCATTTTTTCTTTTTCCTTCAAATTTTTTCTTTCCTCTATTCCAGGTCAGAAAAGGCCAAGTGATGGAAATAGTAGATTACTGGCCAAAAACAAAAGCGTACCCCAAAGCGAACAAGTGCTGTAGCCAAAAGCGAAAAGAATGGAACAGGTTGGTATTTTCAGTGCTGACTGTAGGACAGTGTTAATATTAGAGTTAGTACATCTCCAGTAGTTTTTTGTTTATTTGTGTCAGTAATTTGAGAGGGCCGGAGCGATGGTATAGTAGGTAGGGCATTTGCCTTGACCTGAGTTTGATCCTCGGCATCCCATATGGTCCCCCAAGCACCGCCGGGAGTAATTCCTGAGTGCAGAGCCAGGAGTAACCCCTCAGCATTGCCAGGTGTGGCCCGCAAAAACAGAATAATTGAATAGAAAATAAATCTGCTTGAGCACTTTCACCAGGTCCTCCTGCAGGCAGCGAGGACAGGATTTGGCAGCTGGTGCTGAGAGAAAGCCCCTTGATTGCATCCTGCCTGGCATTGTGCCACTGGCACTGCCACTCACGGGGACAAAAAGCAAAACAAAACATAAAGTTGACGTATTATGTTTCAAAATAGTTTTTTCATATTTAATCTCACTTTCATACTTAATCTCAAAGCGCTTGTTAATTTTTCTCAAGACATGTAATTTTTTTTTTTTCATTTTTATGTCATTTGTATTACGTAAGTCAGTTCAGTATTAAAGGGCCATATTGGGGATCATAAATAGAGGAAACTAACACTTGCTATAATGTTTCTATTTATTTACCTTTCTAATAAATGGATTATTAAGAATTTAATATAGAAAAGCTGATTTCTAAACTGTATTATAATTTTAAAATTGAAAAAATTAGGGGCTAGAGAGATAGTACAATGGGTAGGGCATTTGCCTTGCATTTGGCCAACCCTGGTTTGATCCCTGGCACTCAAATGGTTAGTCTCCTGAAGACAGCCATAAGTAATTACTCAGTGCAGAGCCAGGATTCACTCCTGAGCACTGCCAAAGCAAAATAAAGTCAGAAAATTAAAATTGTAAAGAAATAAACAATGAAGTTAGTAAACTGGTATTAACAAATCATATCAAAATATATTTGTTTCAATAAGGAACAGTAGAAATAAAATTGGTAGGTTTGAAAAAGTCCACTTTTATCTAAAAAATGAGCCTTTGTAAAGTCTGATAGGAAAAATCTAGAGAATAGGAGATATACATTCTAAGGAAAGACCTTTTATTTATTTATTTATTTTTTTTTTTTTTTTTTGCTTTTTGGGTTACACCGGCGATGCTCAGGGGTTTCTCCTGGCTCTGCACTCAGGAATCACTCCTGGCGGTGCTCGGGGGACCATATGGGATGCCGGGATTCAAACCCGGCCGGCACAGGCCGGCCACGTGCAAGGCAAACGCCCTACCCGCTGGGCTATCGCTCCGCCCCAGACCTTTTATTTTTTTGTGGGAAAAGACCCATTTCTCTTTATATAT
This sequence comes from Cryptotis parvus, assembly GCA_021461705.1. Taxonomy (NCBI): domain Eukaryota; kingdom Metazoa; phylum Chordata; class Mammalia; order Eulipotyphla; family Soricidae; genus Cryptotis; species Cryptotis parvus. Next base: position 86,976 of record JAJIBD010008159.1, read on the forward strand.
AACATAATATATACATATATAATATGCAATATATTATATAATAATATATCATATTACTATATGATAAATAAAATGCATTCAGGGCTAGAGAGGGAGTATGGGGTCAACGTGCTTGCCTTGCACGAATCTGACCTTGGTTCCATCCTGGGCACCCTGTATGGTCTCCTGAGCACAGAACCAGTAGTACCCCATGAGTACTATTTAGCATGTGGGCCTACCTAGGTTAGATTCCTGGCACCTATATAGTACCCTGAGTGCAAAGCCAGGAATAAGCTCTGAGCATTGCCAGGTATGGCTCCCCCTTAACCCCTATAAAAGAAGTTGAAAACGTTGTGGAATAGTTAAGTGGGATTAAAGGACAGTCACTGAATTTGATGCATAGTCTTGTGCCACCAGTAAGAACACAGAGGGGTGATGAGAAGCTAGGAGCAAGGAGAACAAAAGTTCTCTCCTAAACAGTGCTGATCTCAATGAGAAGGAAAGATGTGCTAGCTAAAGGGGAAAGTTTCCTTTTCTTTCTTCTTTCTTTTGATTTTGTTCACACGCCACAGTGCTTGGCAGTGCTCCTGGACCTTGTGTACCAGGGATCCAGCATGGCCTTCTGCTTGCAGGTAGCCATTTGAGTTCTCTCTCTGGCCACCTGGTTGTCTTTTCTTCCTTCCCCCTCTCTCTATGGGTGGGAACGATCAAAGTATGTTGACAAAAGGGAAAAGGATAAAAGAACATGGATAACGTAAGATAGGGATAGTCTACAGGAGCTGGGAGAATTTAGCTGAGTAGATTAATTTTCCCAGAAAATGTCTCCAGGTGGGGGAGGGTAAAGGAGGGATGAGAGGGACCTATCTGGGAGAAGAGCTGGAAAATTATGTATAATGTTCAGCTTTTCCTTTCACTAGAAGACAAATTTGGCTTTTGAGAGTGAATGGAGTAGAAGTACATTGTAGAATTTTAGGAAAAAAGGAAAATAAAATTAAGAGAACTGTAATTTATGAATTAAAATTAAATAAATTTGGAGCCGGAGTGATAGCCCAGCGGGGTAGGGCATTTACCTTGCGCGCAGCCAGCCTGTGCCAGCCCAGGTTCGATCCCGGCATCCCATATGGCCCCCCGAGCACCGCCAGGAGTAATTCCTGAGTGCAGAGCCAGGAGAAACCCCTGAGCATTGCCGGGTATGACCCAAAAAAAGCAAAAATAAATAAATAAATAAATTTATTAATTATGTGAAACCAAAGCATCCATATTACAGGACTGCAGCAGTTCTTAAATAGTTTGGGTTCTTTTGTTTTATACATAAGTCTGGAAATTCTGTATTGTTTATCTTTACCTTTTTTTTTTTTTTTTTGGCCTTTTTGGGTCACACCCGGCAATGCTCAGGGGTTTCTCCTGGCTCTGCACTCAGGAATTACTCCTGGCGGTGCTCGGGGACCATATGGGATGCCGGGATCAAACCCGGGCTGGCACAGGCGGCCACTTGCAAGGCCCTACCCGCTGGGCTATTGCTCCAGCTCCTGTCTTTACCTTTTCATTTAACAACATTTTGTTTTTTGTTCTTAATGTTAAAAAATGCATTTTTTAAACAACTTTCAGCAGTTTTTAATTTTTAAACATTTCCCTATAAGACCTTTATATTGCATTTTGATAGTTAAAATCTTTATCATTTCTAATTTGTCACTTTGTTTCTTACTGTAGGACAAAGCAGTGACAGTGAAGATCTGCCTGCCCTCGACAATTCAAGTAAATGTACCCCTGTAAAGCACCTTAGTGTATCTAAGCCACAGAAGCTTGCACGATCTCCTGCAAGAATATCCCTCACATCAAAGAAGGAGAGAAAGATAAACACAGAGAAAAGCATCCAAATTCATCCCCTAGGACATACAAATGGAGCTTTCAACTCAGTAAGAAGCTTATTGAAAACTGTAACGTAGTAAATTAAAATGTCAAAATAATGTATAATGATTAGCAGATTGTTTAGATCTTTCGAATATTTTCAGTAATCATTGATAATAAATACAATTTATTTTTTTCATAATACCATCTTCACAAATACTAGAATTAAGTATAAAAATAACTGATTTTGAGTTGTTAAAACTGGAACATCCATTTTAGTAATGACAGTAATAAGTTTTGTCTGGGGAGAGGGCACAGGGGTTAAGGTACCTGTTATACATGCGGCCAACCCCAGCCCAGTACCTGATACCGCTGGGGTGTCACTCCCCATATAAAGAATTCACAGTTCTTTATTGTAGAATTAACCAATGTCCAAAAGCTCCCTTAATTTCTCTGCTCCTACCAAAAAATAACTAATTTAGGAAACAAATATTTTTGAAAAAGTGCAAATAGTACTAAACTAGAGAAACATGCAAACAATTTGGACAAGAAAATACAGGGTTTCTGTATTTTTTTGTGGGTATTTTTAATCATTTAAGTAGTACATCAGTAATAGATATTTAGTACAGTACATATACAGATATGTATATGTACTGTACTAAATCTACAGTATATCTGTATAGGACATATACAGATATTTTTGAATTTAATGTCTTCCTTCTTTAAAGAACCTTTTTTAGTTTAAAATAAAGGGCCGGAGCGATAGCCCAGCGGGTAGGATGTTTGCCTAGTACGCGGCCGGCCTGTGCCGCCGGGTTCAATCCATGGCATGCCATATGGTCCCCGAGCACCACCAGGAGTAATTCCTGAGTGCAGAGCCAGGAGTAACCCCTGAGCATTGCCGGATGTGACCCAAAAAGAAAAAAAAAGTTTAAAATAAATGAATGATTTTGTTGATTTTAGTACTTTTGAGAGAACTTTTTTCTCAGAAACATTCTAATGCTAACATTTTCTCCATTTTTAGATGAATTAGATAATATGAATAGTACAGAAAGAATTTCTTTTCTTCAAGAAAAACTACAGGAAATCAGAAAATATTACATGTCTTTGAAGTCTGAAGTTGCAACCATAGACAGGAGGAGAAAAAGATTAAAAAAGAAAGACAGAGAAGGTAAGTTTTTAAACATTTTTCCTATCATTTTAAATGATTTGGGTTTGTCATTGCTTAAAATAGAACACATTTATTGTAATTTTTATTTTATTTATTTATTCATTTATTTGTTTTTTGCTTTTTGGGTCACACCCGGCAATGCTCAGGGGTTACTCCTGGCTCTGCACTCAGGAATTACTCCTGTCAGTGCTCGGGGACCATATGGGATGCCGGGGATCGAACCCGGGCTGGCATGGGCCGGCATGCGAAGGCAAACGCCCTACTCGCTGGACTATCGCTCCGCCCCTATTGTCATTTTTATATCACTAGTGTTTTCTTCTTTGCTGTTGAATTAATCGACAACTGAATAAATTAGGATCATATTCTTGAAAAGTTATGTGTGATTTTACCAACTGTAGAGATTCTCTAGAAAAGCTTATTTCCTCTAAAACTTACTTTGCTTAACATATTTATTGGCTGCTTCTTAGTAAGCACTATATTTGCTATTATTTGAGGTAAGGGGTTTCACCAAAATGAATGAACTTGTGGTTTATTCTCCAGGCGGTTATTATGTAGGGAACATATCGTGACCTCCTAAGATAAACTACATGAGATAGTTTAGCTCACAAAATTCATGTACATATAGGGCCTGAGTGAGAGCCCAGCGGGTAGGGCGTTTGCCTTGCACGCAGCCAGCCCATGCTGGCCCGGGTTCGATTCCCGGCATACCATATGGTCCCCGAGCACCGCCAGGAGTGATTCCTGAGTGCAGAGCCAGGAGTAACCCCTGAGCATCACTGGGTGTGACTCAAAAAGGAAAAAAAAAATCATGTATATATATATATTATGGGCAAGGCCCAGGTGGTCGAAGGCCAGAGGTGTACGAGACAGAACTTGACCTCCCAAGATCAAGCATCTGGCACGACAGTGGTGTGAAAAAAGGCCCTGAATATGGTATGAACAAATATAGGTTATTACTTTGGAATAACCATGGGAGGAGTAGTTTATTTATCTAGATCATAAATATGTGTAGGATTGGGGCCTAAGAAATAGTACAGCCTGCCTTACACATGGCTGACCCGGTTTGTTGTTTGGTTTTCTTTTTGGGATCATACCCAATAATACTCAGGGCTTACTCCTGGCTCACACTCAGGAATTACTCCTGACAGTGTGGAACCATGGATGCTGGAGATCAAACCCAGGTTAGCTGCATGCAAGGCAAGGACCCTACCTGCTGTATTGTTTCTCTGGCCCTTTTCTCTATTCTGATCCCTCATACTGCATATGACCCCTGAGCACAGAACCAGGAGTAAGCCCTGAGTATTGCTGGTTATGATCCATCACACACACCCAACCCGAATGTGTAGGACTGACTTCTAGTTAAACATGCATGTGGTATGTTTAACTAGTTTAACTTCATGTTTAACTTCTAGTTAAACATGCATGTGGTATGTTTAACATCTACTCCATCCCAAGCTCTATCAAAATTACAAAGTTAAAAACCATATGACCACAAGGACAAGAGAACGGGCCACAGGTCTTGGCATACAAGAAAGAAATGTCAACCGGGACCCCGGAAATAGTATAGCTGTCCTAGCCTCCAAGTTGCTAGGGGTCACCCCTGAGCACAGCTAGATGTGATCAAAGAACCTAAAAGGGAAAAAGGAAAGAAATGTCAACAACTTCTCTTTTGGAAGCTGAGAAGTAGATGTAACTAATCTAGCGATGAGATAATGCTGCAGCTGAAGTGTGTTTATTTTTGCAGTGCGACAAAACTAGAAGCACCCTGGTTCAGAGCTCATGATCCCCCAAAATCTGAGGTCAGGCTGAAATACTGACACTGGGTGAAAATGGAAGAAATCTGATTTTTTTTTTGTTTTGTTTTGTTTTCTGTTTTTATGCCATACCTGACTGCTCTTGGGACCGTGTGTGTGGTTCTGGGGATGAAACATTAGATCGAGGCTCCTTGCATACAAAGCATGCACAGTTACCCCTTTGAGCTGTCTCTAAGGCCCAAGTTTGGTTCATCTGTCTTAACCAAAATATGGTTCAAATGCCTTTTTCCCAAGTTCTAGCAGAAAATAGGAGGTTAACTTATTTGAGGGTAGTAGGGATCAACAGGTTCCCAGTCTCGGCAACTCCAACTATAGCTAAGGGTAAGAGTTATATGCTAAACCAGAAATAATGGTCCTGGGGCCGGAGCGATAGCCCAGCGGGTATTGCGTTTGCCTTGCATGCAGCCGGCCCATGCCTGCCCGGGTTCGATCCTCGGCATCTCATATGGGAATTACTCCCGAGCACCGCCAGGAATAATTCCTGAGTGCAGAGCCAGGAGAAACCCCTGAGCATTGCCGGGTGTGACCCAAAAAAGCAAAAAAAAGAAAAGAAAAGAAAAGAAATAATGGCTCTGAGAAAAAAGTTCACAATACTAAAGGATACTATTCTTTTCCCCTCAATTGAAGAGTTTATAATCTTAGCTTCCTAAAAGCTGGTAATCAAGCTTATGCCCATCTGGTAGGAGACAAGGATTCTTCTGAAGTAAGATGCTAACCCAAAAAAAAGTGAATGTAGATATATCAATATTTGAAAGTTTCTACACCAAAAAGCAAACATCTGGCCAGTCACTGTCTATATGTACTTGCTATCGTACTCAAGCAGAGAGTCTGATTAGCTTTGTAATGTCCTTTTCTCTTTTTAGAACCACAGCTAGCAGTGCTCAGAGCCTACTCTAGGCTGTGCTTGGAGATGGCTTGGGAAATGTTCTTTTTTTTTGTTGTTGGGGAGGGTTTGCGCCACACTCTGTAGTGCTTGAAGGCTCCTCTTAGTTCTGCGCTCAGGAGTGTCACTTGGTGGTACTGTGGGGCCATATTTCGTACCAAGAATTCAAACCTGGTTGGCTGCATGCCAAGCAAATGCCACTGTACTGTAACTCTGGCCCTAGAAAATGTCCCTTTCTTAACTGATTAAGCCATAAGATCAGATACTTGAGGGAAACCTCTATGTAAAAAACAAAAACTCTTGTAGAAATAGAGATTAAAAAGGGAATTAAAAGATCATGTGTCATATAAAAGACTTTTTTTAAATTCAGTGGCCATACTTGGCACTGCTCAGGGTTCTTTCTCTTGGCTCTGCACTCGGGGATCACTCATGCTGCTCGTGGTGGTGCTCAGGGAACTGCATGGGTGCCTGGGATCAAACCCAGGGTGGCCACTGCAAAGAAAGCACTCTACCCACTGTACTCTCTATTTCCGACAAGTGCTCAGAGCTACAGAAAGATACTGCAATCTCGAAATAAGTACAGTTGAAAACAAGAAAGATCACTTAAAACTGTGTATGTGTCTTGGAGGTTGGAGAACGAAGGTGGGTACATGGGTGGTAGCTGTGGAGCTGTAAAGTACATGTATGTGTACAGTACATCATTCAGAGTACTGTAAATAACAGTGCCTCAATCAGTACAAAACATGATAGGAGGAATAAAGAACAAAGCTAAAGTCATTTGAATAAAAGGTCAAAAAGGTAATAGGGGAACTGGAGAGACACAGCACTGAATCTGATCCCAGCACCAATAGGAGTGAGTTCTGAGTACTGAGCCAGCATGACCTCTTAGTAGTGATCGTGAACATGCTTTGTATATGGGAGTTCTGAATTCAGTTCCCAGCACTGAGAGATTCCTGGCCACGGCATGATCTGTCAGAAGCATCACTGGGTAGAATATTACATTCCATCATTCCATAGTGGGAGGCTTTTTTTTTTTTATATATTTGGGTCACAACTGACAATGCTCAGGGGTTACTCCTGACTCTGCACTCAAGAATTATTCCTGGCAGTACTTGGGGGACCATATGGGATGCTGGGGATTGAACTCTGGTTGGCTGCATGCAAGGCAGATGCCCTATCTGCTGTACTATTGTTCCAGCCCCATATAGTGAGAATTGATCTCAAGTTGGCCTTGTTTCTCATTTGGGGCAAGGTGAGTTCCTTCCTGATTTTTTTTTTTTTTTTAAAGAATTTAGGGCCGGAGTGATAGTCTAGCAGGTAGAGCATTTGCTTTACACACGACCGACCTGGGTTCCATCCCGGCATCCCATATGGCACCCTCGAGCACCGCCAGGAGTAATTCCTGAATGCAGAGCCAGGAGTAACCCCTGAGCATCGCCGGGTGTGACCCAAAAAGAAAGAAAAAATTAAAAGTTTAAATATTTTGTATTTTCATTTTGTGATGTCTTTTTTTTGAACTCTTATTCCACACAAGTGAGACAAACAAAATTTGTGCTCTTTTCTACTCCTTTATGAGCCATTTAAGAGAACAATCATCAAAATGAGTAATAAGAAATATGGCCCCTGGTAGAGCTCTTGCAGATCCTAAGTCCAGCCCCCGGCAGCACAAGGCTTGTCAGCACACTTGAAGGAAAGATTTCTCTGCCTCTTCGGAGAAAAGGAATGCTGATTTGGTAGTGGCCTTGTGTATGCATGTGATGCTTTCTCGGTCTAACGTCGTTGCTCTGATTCACAGTGTCTCACGCAGGCGCCTCCATGTCATCGGCCTCGTCAGACACTGGAATGAGCCCCTCGTCATCATCTCCTCCACAAAATGTGCTTGCTGTCGAATGCAGGTGATACACACTGTTCTCTGCCTTCCAGCAGCGTGCTGCCATGGACATTGATCCCCAAACCCTGAAATACAACCACAGAAAAGCACTCAACTGGTTTGACATTGCTAAGTATATATCCTGTATACTTTTCCAGGCCCGATTGTATCTGTTCCCTTCTCTTTTCTTTTATTTTTCTGTTGCAAAAAAATAAGCTGATTAACAATTGAAGGTTAGGCAGCCTGCCATATTTGTCATAATTTTTTCCTCTCTAACTTTGTTTTCATTTTGTGAAGATAGAAAAAGGGCACTTAGCAAATTTATATTTGTATAATAAAGCTTTCAGGTATTATAGAAATCATAGACAAGCAAGTGCACATGATAAACATCAAAATATTATCCAGCTGAATAGTTCCTGCTGCACTTTCACTGAGATGTGTTTAAACACTTGGTGAGGAGGGGGTTAATGTTGTTTTTATTGTTGCTTTTTTTTTTTTTTTAATTTTTGTGGAAGCACTTGCTCTTTAGAACTGCCAAAGTATATGTTCAGCAGTGTGCCCAGGCTTAAAGGTGTAAATGGGACAAAATAAATTGTGAAAGGAAGTGTAGTTGACTGAAAACTACAGTTGTAATAAGTCTTCCACTTTTTATAGGATTTTTGAGCACACAATTATGCAAATATTTTAATGTTTATTAATGTTTACAGTGGAATTGTGAATACGTTTTCAGTGGACTATCTTATCCCTTGACAAAAATATTTTGTCTTTTTTCTATGTAATTTCAGAGTTTTTATTTTGTTACAAAAAAGACAAAAATGAAATATATAACAACAATGAAGTTATTTAACAAGATTTCTAAAGCTGAAAATTTTCTGTAAAATAAGGTATTATCTTGCAACTTGTTAAATATATTTATTCAGACATTGGATGTTGTATTTTTATGTATTTTTTTAAAATATTAATAAAATTGAAAAAAAGAAAATTCTAGGTTAATTCACTCTTTGGATGACAATAGCTCTCAGCTGTCCCTTGTACAGGAGGCTGCTGGGTGTCGGGCAGCTTCGCCTGTGTTGAGGGGACTCTGTCTCGGTCTTTCCAACAGTACAGAAGTCTATAAACGGGCATCTGGATCATGAAAGTCTGTCCTTGTCTAGAAACTTTGGCGTCCTAGTATTTAAACTGTTTTAAAGATCAAATTTTGGTTTCCCTTAATACTCTGTCAGTTTTATGTTCGCTGTACTGCCGAATACTTTTATATCTCCCAAAGTTGAGATGCATCGACTAAGTAAAGCAACTATGTATGCTTTGTCTGTGAATTGTTCCACAGACTGATACATTTTGTAAATAATTCCAAAATCATGTATTTAAAGCAATTTTGCCATATACATTATGTAAAAAAGTGATTTTTTAAAATCAGTTTTTAAATTCATGTTTGTACATTGAAAGGGTTTTTTTTTAAACCTCCTTTTCTGTGTTTAATATGCTGTAGAGTAATAATCTAGATGCTCTGGACTGTATCAGGATCTGATTTACAAGAACAAAGTCGGAGCTAAACACTAGTGATGACATAGCATTACTGAATCATTGTTTCTTAATTCCATTTTACCACATTGTGAACTTGTGACTCAGATTCCTTCCATTTCGCAGAGAATTAAAACAAAAAAGTACTCTTGTAATCCTCACTTTCCTGTCTCTTCTTTCAAAACAAATATTTCAGTGTAAAATAATAATGGAGAACAGTGGGCACTGATAATAAAGGCCATGTTTTAAACATAGGCTTTTCATTTTTCAGTTTTCATTTAAGGATTTTTTTTTCCTGAAGTGCCAGTTACAGTTGGGAAATTAGACTTCACAAACAGCATTCTTCAGTCCTTTGAAAACGATGACTGGTACTAATAAAGTTGAAAAAAAGTGCGTCCTTTAAATGTCATTTAAATTCAGTCCTAACGAGAGGGCAACCCAAAACTTCCATTTACGAGATTTTTTTTGTGTTTTGTCTGTGGGGTACCTGACAGTGCTCTGGGGCTTGCTTCTGGCTCTGTGCTCAGAATAGAACCTGGGTTGGGTTCGTGCAAGGCAAGTACTCTCTGGTGCTCATTGGGTATTTTAATAATATTCTTTAGGCACACATAGGTAAACTGGGATAGCTAGTTATGAACTTAGCTCCTTCCTAATTAATATAAATCTGGTAATGGAGGATTGGGACCTTGCTACAGGAAGTAACATTACATAGTTATTGGAAGGGTATATGGACACTATCAGAATCTTTTAATTTCAGGAATAGGAAGAACTATCAAAGAATGTCAATGCTGATTAAGTATTGAATCCAAATACCGGGCCAGAGTGATAGTGCAGTAGGCAGGACTCTCTTGCCTTGCACACAGCGGATGCAGATTCTATCTCTGGCATTCCATATGATCCCCCTAGCACCACCAGAAGTGATCCTTGAGTACAGAGCCAGAAGTAATCCCTGAGCACTGCTGGGTGTGGCCCAAAACCCCTGCTCAAAAAAAAAAAAAAAGAAAAGAAAAGAAAATCAAATATTTTGAGTGCAACCAAACTTTAGGTAGTTCTTGCCCATGACTAAGGAAGTCAAAGTATAAAGACACTCTTTCCTATCTAAACCAGGAGGGTAAATCAAGATTTTGAAGATCATGGAGCTTTGTTTCAGCATCCCATCGTATGCTTTCACTGTTGTAAAATGCTTAGTTTTCCTGTTCTTCACTAAGAAAGATGTTAGTACTCAGCTCAACATGCATATCACATCTATGAAACCATGAAAACATTTAAAGCTATATTCAACCATGCATAAAAACTTTAGCATAATTTATTATCTTCTCTCTGAAACATTTTGCTCAAGTCTGGGAATCACAAATAAGACTACGTTTCTGTTGACATGAAATGCATAATTCAGTGACACAGATGTTAAATAGCTAACTGAAGAATGTTTTTTCTATATTCTTCCAGTTTCTTGGCCATACCCAACTGTGCTCAGGGCTTAGGCACTCCAGGGCTTACCATATGAACGGATACAACTCAGGTTTGCTGTGTGCAAAAGCAAGCGCCTTACCTGCTGTTAGGAGCCAGGGAGAAAGTCCAGCAGGTAAGGCCCTTGCTTTGCATGTGGCAGACCAGGTTCGACACCCACATGGTTCCCCAGATAACATCAGGAGTGGGGAAGCCCAGAGCAGAGAGCGAGGAGTCAGTCCTGAGCAACATCAGATGTGGCCCATCTGGGTCATCACCACTAAAGGATATAACATTATGCCCAGCGAGTGCAAAGGTGATCTGGAAAGGCTCTGTATCTCAAGATTATGACTTGGTGAGGCAAGTGGGAAGAGGGTTGGGAGAGTCGAGTGCTCCAAGCACGTGGGGAGGGGAAACTGGTGGTAGTGAGCTGGGTGATAAGCCAAGAGCAGACCTGAAGTATGAGAGGCAGAAGCCAGATGCAGTAAAGCTGTTCAGGTACTGCCCAGACTTTGTACCTGCCCACCTCAGCCATTGCTCTGTGTGTTACTGCTTTCATCCCTGCTTGTCTAGAACAATCTGGAGTTACTTTTTTTGTGAAGCTTTTTGGCTGACTTCTCACCACCACCCAAACATCACTCTCCTGTATGCTCTGACAGCATTTTCAATCTGTCATGTTAATTGACAAAATATTGTATATTAAGTATTCAAAAGTAAATAATGAGATGTTTAATTCCATAAGAATTCCTTAGTCTTGTATGTATGTGTGTGTATATATATATACACACACACACACACACACACATACACACACATACACACATACATATATACACATCCCACAAAGTGCCTGGTCCAGGTGTAAGATGGTCAAAAATAGGCTTTCTTAAATTTAGAAAAACTACTTTTGGTTTACTATCATTTGCTTTTTATAGTATTCCTTATGTACAAAAGCAGACAATTTGTATTAGCAGACCATATTAAAATATCATTTGAAAAGTACAAGGTAGATTTGTTAACACTCCATTCCCCAACTTAACATGTTCTTAAATAGAGTAACAGTAGTGTTTATAATTTTCAGATGTGTAGTTAAATATGATTACGAAGTTATCTTCATTTTGTTATCTGCATCATGCAAAATTAATTTTGAAAAGTTCTATTGTGAAAAATAGAGAAAACTTCCATGTAAATACAATAAATGATTATTCTGCACAAGTAATTGAATTTCTTTGTAAGACTAATTTACATGTAACAGAACAGTCTGATCCAAGAGTCTAGCTAGTTTAGGATAGGGACAGATCTAGCAAATAAAATATATAAGATATCCAGTTAAATTAGAAATTTCATATAAACTGACTTTTTTTAGTATGTTCTATGCAAATGTTACGTGTCTGAAATATAATTTTAATGGGGCATTCTGAATTTTACCTACAAATCCTACAGCTGGAGGTTTTTCTTTTCCCCCTTTGTTCTGGAGGAAATTTTCTTGACTTTTTTTTTTTTTTTTTGCTTTTTGGGCCACACCTGGCAATGCTCAGGGGTTTCTCCTGGCTCTGCACTCAGGAGTTACTCCTGGCGGTGCTCAGGGGACCATATGGGATGCTGGGGATCGAACCCTGGCCAGCATGGGCCGGCCCGCATACAAGGCAAACGCCCTATCCGCTGGGCTATCACTCCGGCCCCACTTTTCTTGACTTTTGATGGATAACACATTATTGGTTTCTTTTTCTCATGTCCAATGACGAATAGGCCTGTCTGGGCTTTAAGTGATTTTTAAAATTGACCATTCCCTTAATTGGCCATCCCCTTGATGTGGTCATTATCTCCAGAATTGGCCAATAATAGCTAATCTTTGGCAAGACAGTTGTGAACACACTCAGATTTTTCGAGAAGCATTCCTTTGATGGGGTATCTTTCTCCAAGTGCTAACTACTTCAGAAGTTCTCTTTCATATCTAGCCAAATCTATGTTTTAAAATTTTATTTTTTGTTTGTTTTTGGGGGTCATATTTGGTGTTGCTTGGGTCTACTTTTTTCTTTTTTTTTTTGCTTTTTTGGGTCACACCCGGCAATGCTCAGGGGTTTTCTCCTGGCTCTGCACTCAGGAATTAATTCTTGGCGGTGCTCGGGGGACCATATGGGATGCTGGGGATTGAACCCAGGGCCGGCATGGGCCGGCTGTGTGCAAGACAAACGTTCTACCTGCTGGGCTACCGCTCCGGCCCCAAGGGTCTACTTTTTTTTTTACTTTTTGGATCACACCCAACAATACTAAGGGGTTACTCCTGGCTCTGTACTCAGTAATTACCCCTGGCAGTGCTTGGGGGACCATATGGGATGCCAGGCATCGAACCCGGGTTGGCTGCGTGCAAGGCATACGTATGCTCTACCCGCTGTACTGTCACACTCTGACCCCTCGAGTCTTATGTTTGGTTCTTCACTCAGATCATTTCTGGTGGGGCTCTAGGGACCACATGAGGTGCCTGGATCCAACCCTGGTCAGCTAAATGCAAGTCAAGAACCTCTCTGCTGTACTGTAGCTCCGATCACCCAAATCTGCTACATTTAATAAAAACCTAAACTAAATCTGACTGCATTAACCATTAAAAGCATTGGGGCCAGGAGAGAGTACTGTGGTTTTCACACATGCCTACCCCAACCCTGATCTCAGGTTCAACCTCCGGCATGTGCACAAGGTGATGCATGCACCGCCAGGAGTAATTTCAGAGTGCAGAGCCAGGAATCACCCTGTGCATTGCTGGGTGTGACCCCCAAAAGCAAATAGATAAGGGCCTGAAGAACTGTTGGTGATCGTGTATCTGAGTGCGTTCTTGATCTGGATAATAGCTTTTTTTGTTGCTGCTTTGTTTTGATTGGGGCCATGCTTGGCAGTGGTCCGGAGTCTCGTCATGGTTTTGACATGTACATTGTCAAATGTTTCAAACTTCACTTTAATATATGAAATTTCATTGAACATTTATTATTTATTTTTTTATTTTTTCACTTTTTTGGGTCACACCTGGCGATGCTCAGGGGTTACTCCTGACTTCACTTAGGAATTACTCTTGGTGATGTGTGGGGGACCATACAGGGTGTCAGGGATTGAGCCTGGATCAGCCTTGTGCAAGGCAAACGCTTTACCTGCTCTCATATGGCTCCAGCCACACTGAATACAATTATAACTATTTGAAAGAAAGCTATTATTCAGTATAGAAAAATGCTATGGAGGTGAGTGTTGTTTATCTCAACCAGGAAAAAAAATGCTTACTCGGAATTCTAATTTCCAAATTAGCAAGAGTGGTATGTACAGTTGAGAAGAAAAATCTTGAACAAATTACAATTAAGGTCCCTTTGGCTGTTTGTTTCAGTAATCTGTTAAGCTCTCCTTGATAATAATTCTACCTTTTTCATGCCAGTGTTTACTTTGTTTTGATAGTCTCCAGTTTCTTATCTCCACATATCACAGAGATCAACTGATTTCTAGGGAAGTGGAAGTGTGGCTTTGTTAGAAAAATAGATGAACTAGGAAAAAAAAATCTTCCGGGAGCTTGACCTAGTACAGCGGGTAAGACACTTGCCTTGCAAGCAACCTGGCTTCAATCCCTGGGTGTCACCTGGAGTGATCCTGGAGCACAGAGCCAGGAGGAAGCTGTGAAAACTGATGCGTGTAGTCCAGACACCCCTAAGCCTCCCCTCTCCACAATCTTTATGTTTCCTTTATATTACACCACCTTTTAGACATAGTTACAAGATGCCCATGCTTGAGTTTTGGTTCTACAGTGTTCCAACACCCATCCCTCCACCGAGCCCATCTCCCATCACCAATGACCCCATCTCCCTTCCCCTCCCTCAGCCCACCTCCATGGCGGGTTCTGTATCTCCTTTCTATCTCTCCCTCCTGCCTACCTTTCCTACACATCGTGGAATGTAGTATATTCTAGGACATGATTGGTTCCACTAGTTTGATGGACAGTGTCCGGACAGTCAAATGGCAGCTATTGTGGTGGGCGAAGTCTCATCCCACTGCTTCCAGGGCCCCCCAGAGGTGATGGGCCAACACCCAAAACCCATCTGTCCTCCTGGGAGCCTCATGGTCAGCTGGGCTAGGGCAGAGCTAAATGCCAGGTCTCTCCCCACAATCATCTGTATCTTGGCTAAAAGTATCAGCAGTCTGAACCAAAAACCCAATTCACCAGTAACTCCTGTGTTTATACCCTCTCCTCTGTTATTATTTGTTTCTTTTTTTCCTTTTTGAGTCACATCCAGCAACGGTCAGGAATAACTCCTGGTGGTACTCTGGTATTCCAACCACCCAGGTTGGCCTCGTGAAAGGCAAACACCCTCCCCGCTGTACAACCCCTCCTCTGTTAATGTTTTACAACTGGTTTGACAACAGCCAAAGTTCCCAACTGAAAAGAGTCATAGGAAGAAACTTAGAGTGCTCAGCATAATAACCATATGAAATTTGGTTGCTAACTCTGAATTACAAGGGCAGGAGTAGTTCCTCAACCCTAAAGTCAAGTTTGGTAGTAGGACCAGAGAGTACAGTAGGTAAGGCAAAAAATACCTAGCAAGCAGCCAACTGGGTTCAATCCCCAGCATCACATGTTTTCCCCAGGTTGGCCATGAGTAATCCCTGAGCATAGAGCCAGAAATAAACCATGAGGACAGCCAGATAAGGTTCTCAAACCAAATAAAAACGGGCATAACTATATTATGCTCGTGAGGAGCACGCTGCAGTGCCCACATGCCTAATACTAGTACAGCACTTAAATACTCTAACAAAAAAGTTCGGTAGTTCCATACCTAGCCTACACCTCCTGTTTGCTCACCTATAACCAAAAAATCTGATATATGGGGCAAAAACTTACCTCATTCCCTTGTGTCCCTTGAATATAATGAAACTATTAAAGAAAGGCATCTAGGCCAGTATCAAGGGTGTCGCTGAGTTTTGGCTCTGGGCCTTTGGTTCGGACCCAGCCCAGCAAATTAACCTTTTTCTAGGCTAATCATTACTGCTCCAAAGTGCTCCTTCCTGCTTGCCCTGCACCTGCCGACCCTGCAGATACAGCACAAGGTCTTCTGCCTCCAGCACCGCCTGGAGCGACCCTCTGAGTCCCAAACTGTGAGGTACAACCCGGCCCCAGCAACCCCCTCGTTGTCGTGTTTGGGACCCTGAAACGCTTAGTCCTTTGTGGTGACAACAGACAGTTTGGCTCAGGGCGATCTGGGAGCGCGTTCCAGAGCCTGGAGCGCTGTGCTGAGTACTGAGAGGCTCAAAGTCCACTTTACAGCCCCCGTCCATAGCGCGTGCAGGAAGAGACCCAAGTGGGGGGTGCCCCGGGGACCAGTCTCTAGCACCCCCACCATAAGGCAGGGGTGTGTTTGGGCCAGGGGTTCGGAATTTGGAGTGCCACACACCTGGGTTCGAACAGCACTCTGCTGCTCGGCGGCCGTGGACCGCTCACGGGTCCCCCTCGGACCGTCGGTTCCCGGCACTGTCGGGCCCGCTGCGGGTCAGGCGTGGACGCGCCGCCCGGCCCTCCGGAGGGCTGCGATGGGCGCTGCGCCGACGCCCTCTGCTGGCCGGCCGGGCCCCGCGCTCGGCGGCCCCGCGCCCAACGCTCACCTCGGGGGCTGCCCGCGGCCGGATGCCCGGCGCCCGGACTCTCCTCGGCCTCCTGGCCGCCCCTAGTGGCCGGCGGGCGCCATCGCCTTCCTGGCCTATTGTGTTTACTTTGACCGGAAGCGGCGTGGCGACCCCGCGTTCAAGCGCCTCCTGCGGGACAGTGGAGTGCGGCGCCGCGGCGGGCCCCGCGGGCGAGGTCGGGCCTCCTGGCGGGGGGCTGGCTCCAAACCCGCGCGTGCCGCGTTGTGTTTGCAGAGAGAAGAGCCCGGCAGCGGAAGGCCCAGCAACGGGCTGCGCAGGTGAAGTGCGAGGGGCGGGGGAGTGCGGGAGTCGGCGGGGCTGGGCTCCAGGGGCCCCCCAGACAGGGGGTTCCAGGCCGCGCCCCTTCCCTGGGGCCCCCGGTTAAGGGAGTGGAGCCTTGGAAGAACCGTGCAGGGTGCTCTAAAGGCGTGGCGACAAACTTGGCAGGGACAGGCGCTGCCTTTCACAGGGGAAGGAAGAGGCGTGCAAGCCACACACTCCCCCACACCCTTTTTTTTTTTTTTTCCCTTGGGATTTCTTTTTTATTTTATTGGGGAGGCGTACCCAGCGATGCTCAGGACTTACTCCTGGTTCTGCGCCCAGGGAGCACTCCCGGAGGTACTCGGGAACCATGTGCGTGTCCCAGGATGGAACCCCGGTCGGCCTGGCCTACCCGCTGCCCCATCGTTCCTGCCCGCACACGCCCTTTCTCTGTCCCAGAAACAGAGGCATCTTCATTTTCTTGAAAATGGAATTTGACGGGTCGTCTTTCAGCCTAATTCCAGACATCTTAGTGGCAAACTCCCATCAGCCCTGAGTGCTCCCCATTTCGCAGGTTCATGCAGAACTTGGCAGGAGGAATTGAGTTATTCTCCCGGGCTGGGCTGGCGAGTGGCGGGTGCAGGGCTCGTTGCTTTGGAGCATCTTTCTGAGTGAGGGGCATGTTTGCAGGAAGGTCAGGTCATCCCCCTCTCCCCACCTTGCACAACAGTCGAGGCCAACATCTGTCACAAGAGCTCTGAGGCCAGGAGGCATGTCGGACAGAATTGTCGTGCTAGGCCATGTGCCAGCCTGCAGCTAGCTGCTTAGAAAGCTGGAAGACAGAAACTGGTTTTTGCCCCTGAACCTGAGGGCCCCGATTGAGAGCGTCCTGGTGAGGATGGTCTTTTGTGCCATTCAGCTTTACGCAGAGAGACTCCCGGGCTAGGTGCTGGGTCATCTGGAAGGATCCAGTCCTGACGTTTTCATACTGACTGACCACTTACCTCACGCTATTTTGTTTTGTTTTTTGGGTTCAGGGGCCACAGCCTGGCTCTGTGCTTAGGAGTGACCCCTGGTGGGGTGGTCAGGGGTCAGAATGACAACTCCGTTTAAAAAAGGTGGTTTAATAAACAATCACATTTATTTATTTACTTATTTATTTATTTTTTGCTTTTTTGGGTCACACCCGGCGATGCTCAGGGGTTACTCCTGGCTCTGCACTCAGGAATTAGTCCTGGCGGTGCTTGGGGGACCATATGGGATGCCGGGGATCGAACCCGGGCCAGCGCAGGCCAGCCGCGTGCACGGCAAACGCCCTACCCGCTGGGCTATCGCTCCGGCCCCAACAATCACATTTATTATCTTTTGTATTGGGGCAGTAGGTTGGAAACTACCATGTGTTTTATTGATTTGGTTGTGTTTTTTTGGGCTACACCTGTGATGCTCAGAGGCTGTTCCTGGCATGGTGCCCTGGCGTTGGTCCTGGCAGTGCCCGAAAAGCATACATACAAAGCATCTGCTCCAACCTGTTGAGTTTTCCCTTCGGACCCTGAATTTGTGATTTGTTTAATTGAATTATTTTATTCAGTAACCATATGCCTTATGTTCATTACTCACTGTTAACTATTTTTGAATCTTAGTTGTGGGATCCACCATGTAAAGAAAAATTGAAAGAACTTTTTCTGCAAGAGGTACAAATGGGAGAATTTTGGTTATCTAGAGGTAAGAATGTAAACATTCTCCTGTAAGTAGCTACTCATAATTTATACTCAGGAAATAGGGGCCGGAGAGATAGCCCAGCGGGGTAGGGCGTTTGCCTTGCACGCAGCCGGCCCATGCCGGCCTGGGTTCGATCCCGGCATCCCATATGGTCCCCAGAGCACCGCCAGGAGTAATTCCTGAGTGCAGAGCCAGGAGAAACCCCTGAGCATTGCCGGGTGTGACCCAAAAAGCAAAAAAAAAAAAAAAATAAAAAAATATATACTCAGGAAATAATTATTGCTATTTATTAGATAGCAAGCTACCTGTGTTTGCCGAGTTGCTTGTTTATTTTTATTTATTGTTGGCTCCTGGGCCACACCTGGCAGTACTCAAGGCTTACTCCTGGCACTCAGAGATCATACTTGGTGGGCTCAGTTCAGTCAGGGACTGAACCCATGTTGGTTGGTGAAAATCAAGCACCTTCCCCACCAGCTGTCTCTCCGAGGCGGGCGCCTTCCCCACTGTGCCGTCTCTCTGGCCTGAAAGTGCTTCAGTTTAAGGAGAAATTGTCCTGTTCTATCATAGTTCAGCTCTAATACATGTTATGTAATGTTGTCTTTATGCTGTAGTCTTGGAAGTAGGGCGATGGAAAAGCAAAACCAAATACAACACCTCATTTAATATAAAAAAATCTAAATAAATTCCCATGTGGCTGTTATATGAATGAAATGATTAACAAATTTTAAACTGCTGTATAAAAATATTCTGGGGCTGGAGCGATAGCACAGCGGGTAGGGCGTTTACCTTGCACCGCGGCCCACCCCAGGTTCGATCCCATATGGTTCCCTAACCACCGCCAGGAGTAGTTTCTGAGCAAAGAGCCAGGAGTAACCCCTGAACATATTCAGGTGTGACCCAAAAAGCAAAAATCAATAAATAAATGAAATTATTAAAATTGCAGAGGCCAGAGAGATAGTACAGTGGGTAGGGAGCTTGTCTTGCATGAGGGCTGACCCAGTCTTGACCCCTGTATCCTACATGATACCCCAGTACCATCAAGCCAGTAGTAAACCCAGAACAACACTAGGCGTGACTCCAAACCCAAAATCAAATAAGTAAAATTGCAAATAACTTTAATATTTTTTTTCCTTTGAGAGATAATCTTATTTCGCTGTAACCCTATATTAGCTCTTTAAGCTTCTATCCTTTTTTTTTTTTTTTTTGCTTTTTGGCTCATACCTGGCAGTGTGAGAGGTTACTCCTGGCTCTGCACTCAGGAGATTATTCCTGTGGTGCTTGGGGACCACATGGGATGCTGAGGCTCAAACCCAGGCAAGTGCCCTACCTGCTGTACCACTGCTCAAGCCTCCCCTATACATTTGTATTTTACTTCTAATACATTTCTGTCTTGCTTATTTGATTTGGGGCCATACCCAGTGGTACTGAGGGTTTACTCCTGGATCTGTGCTCAGTGATTAGCATGAGCACAGATCTTGATTATTCATTAATATCCACCATCCTTGGTGGATTATTAACTAGTTCACTATATCACTGTCTTCCCGTTCATCATTGATTTGCTTGAGTGGGCACCAGTAACATCTCCATATGTCCTGTCTCATGCAAGTAGAGCCCAAGGGCATCTGCTTGCTCCAGGAACATAAAGAGCCTCAAACCATTCCATCAGGTCATGGAATGAGGTCTATGTTACTGGTATTTGGCATATCAAATACGGCGGGTAGCTTGCCAGGCTCTGCCGTGCGGGTAGCATACTCTTGGAGTCATCTCTAAATCCAGCATTTATTGATAAACCGGCGCGGCTGCAAGCGGTTGCGCCAGCCAGGCTGTGATAGGCTGGTCTGCCAGGTGGAGTTCTGATGAGGGGGAAGTCCGGATGTGGAAAATGGAGGCCCTCATGGAGTGGAGGGTCGTCTGGCTTGTTGTGAGGCTCTGCTGGGGTGGCTGGCCAGAGCTAGAACCCGCCATTCCTCCTGGACGCCTCGTGAGTGGCGAGTTAACTAGTTAACTATAATTAACTCTCCACCAAATGAACTATATGAAAATTTTTGCAGGTAGGACCAGGGTGTTTATAAAACCTCCCAAAGCTATCACGATCCAAATCCAGTTTGGGAGTAGTACTGGTAAGGTGCTTGTATTGCATCCTGCTGACTCCAGTTGGATCCCTAGAATTGCTTTTGGCCTATCAAATACTGCTAGGTATTGTCTAAAACTAAACCCCAAATATCAATGTGTGCAAGGTTAAGTGCCTTACCGTTGTGCTAGTTTTCTATTTTTATTTCTACTTTTATTTTTTTTATTATTATTTTTTTTGCGTTTTGGGTCACACCTGGCGTGCTCAGGGGTTACTCCTGCCTTTGCACTCAGAAATTACTCCTGGTGGTGCTCGGGGAACATATGGGATGCCGGGGATTGAACCCGGGCCAGCGCAGGTCGCCCGCATGCAAGGCAAACGCCCTACCCGCTGGGCTATCGCTCCGGCCCTTTATTTCTACTTTTAATGTCTAAAAAACCCAGCAATAAAACTTATCAAAATTATGTAACTAGGTATCATAATACAAAATGCTATCATATAAACTAAAAATAGTGACAAGACTGACTTTGTTAGTTTATATGCTTTTTGTGGTTTTTCAGTTAGTATGAATCTTTGGGAAGTACTTTTTTCTGTCCTTCATGTATTTTTTTTCTCTCATAGGACTATGTATTTCACCCAATAGAAAATTTGGTAATTAATAACCTAATACAATATTATGATTAAAGTATTTCCTATTTGAAATGTGAACTTTTTGGTTTTCTTCTTCCTTTTTTGGGTCACACCCAGCAATGCTCAGGGTGTCTCTCCTGGCTTTGCACTTAGGAATTACTCCTGGCAGTGCTCGGGGTCCATATGGAATGCTGGGGATCAAACCCGGGCCAGTGTGGGCCGGCCGCATGCAAGGCAAACGCCCTACCCGCTGGACTATCGCTCTGGTGCCCTAATCTATCTAATCTATCTATCTATCTATCTATCTATCTATCTATCTATCTATCTATCTATCTATCTATCTATCTATCTATCTATCTATCTATCTATCTCTCTGGTGCCCTAATCTATCTATCTATCTATCTATCTATCTATCTATCTATCTATCTATCTATCTATCTATCTATCTATCTATCTATCTATCTATCTATCTATCTATCTTAAATGTTAACTTTTTTTAGTTTTCTCCTGGGGAAGAGTCACCTGCCCTACGACAGCAGGTAGGGCACAGTCAACCCTAGTCCATGCGCGATTCCTGAATGCAGAGCCCGCGAGTCAGCCCTAGGCACCAGGGAGTACTGCCCTAAAACAGTTTTGGAAATGAGATTCTATTACTAATGCCAGCATGAAATAGCTTTGAAATGTTAAATCATTTCCCTGATTTGGCCTATTTTCTAAAACAAGGGAATGAAGCTAAGTGATTTCATGCTATAATAAATGGAAATTCTGATTAATTCCTACCCTTCACAACTTTTCATTCTTAGTTACTTCACAGAAAATCGCCGTTAGTCATTTTAAAGTGTTACTTAGAAAATTTCATAAATTGCTCACATTCTTCCTCTGGATATATAATTAATGCCACACTAAATCTTTCAACTCACTGATAATAGTATTAAAAATTTTTCAGCCAGGACATGTTATAACATTTCTCACCAGTTACTCAATAGCAAAGTAGGAAACTTTACCCCACCTTGCATACCCAAATTGTATCACATAAACATTTCCATTGCAATGTACTTTTTCTTCTTTTTTTTTTTTGCTTTTTTTGGGTCACACCCGGCAATGCTCAGGGGTTTCTCCTGGCTTTGCACTCAGGAATTACTCCTAAGCGGTGTTCGGGGGACCACATGGGATGCGGGGACCCGAACCCGGGCTGGCATGGCCGGCCGGCGTGCAAGGCAAACGCCCTACCCGCTGGGCTATCGCTCCGGCCCCTGCAATGCACTTTTAAGCATAGCATTCATTTAATGTAATTTGGGTCTTATTCAGACTGGACACAGGGAATTCAATTAGTAGCTCAACGTTTTCCCCATCATACTCTTAAGCAGAGACTTGTCTTTTAGTATGATGTACTGTTTGACTATTTGGTGCTTTCTTGGTAATTTATAGCAAGTGTATTTTGGGGAAAGCTTTCCAGATCCTGAACCATAGCACAGCGGCCAAGGCACCTCCCTTGCATGCAGCTGGCTCAGGTTTGATCCCCAGCATCCCACAGTCGTGAGCACCTCCAGGAGACTCCTGAGTGCAGAGCCGAGTGTAATGGCTGAGCACTGCAGGGGTAGCCCCCAAACCTATTTTCCCTGTAACTGTATTCCCCTTTCAGGAGAGGCTCAAGTAGGAGTTGAACATTTTGGCAATGCCCTCTTAGTGTGTGAACAACCACAAGAACTTCTGAAGGTTTTTCAACACACTCTTCCCCCCTAAGGTATTTGGAGATGCTATTGCACGAAATTCCTCTTATTTGCCAGGTAAGCATGTATTTGTTTCTGAAATCAACAGAGCATATGACCATGTTGGGCTTCATCACACAGAAACAGCAAATTTCATGTATGAATGTCTCCAGATTTGGGATATAAATTTTTCAATTTTAGCTTTTGCTATGATGTATCATCTAAAGTAATAGTCTCTGAATTTGTGGTAGTTTTTATGATGAAATATGCCTATGTTTTCAGTCCTTTTACTAAGCTGTACTTTGTTTAGGGGATAGGAGCTAGTTCAGAGAACTGGCATGCATGCAGTAGCCCAAGCTGGAAGCAGAGCCTAAACAGATGGCAGGTTTAGTTCCCAAACTAATAAAAAACAAAGGATTTATACATCTCAAAAATAGCAGATATTGTTTATATTTTCTCTTCATACTTTGAAAAAAATTACTATAATGTGAAGGCCTTTAAGTAAATCACCAGTGTCACTGTATCACTGTCTTCCCGTTCATCGTCGATTTGCCCGCTTGAGCAAAGTAAATCACCTAATGACTTAAAAATAGAAAACAGTAAATCAAAGCATAAACTATTTTCTACATTCCAGTAAAAGACAAAATATAGAAGCACTCAGTAGATTCTATATACATATACTATATATGTATACAACATAAATAATTTTAATGTTCTTGTAAGTTTAAATTTCTATCAAATGAAATTCATTCACAGGTTACTAATAGATACTAACTCATTTTTATTTACCCAACCTTTTGGATTTTAGGATTCATTAAGTCATAAGCTATTACTTTAACTTTGGTTTACTTTTTATTATACCAATGACATGGCATGGAGTGACTGAGAATACAATGTATATTGTTGTTCTGACTTGGAATTATTCATGTTGGCTTTTGAAAAACAAAACTGTACACCACTAAAAGCATTAACAGTCAACTCTTAAACACTGAAGCTATTCTCAGACAGGCAGTTTCCCAGAGATGAAATTATAGATAACGTTGCCCACTGATGCCCCTGGACAAGGCAGGGAGGTAAGAAAAAAGATCGTGCATTGGCAGGAATGATTAACAAGTAACTATTTTATGTGTTTACCAGCAATTTGAGGCAGACATGAATGAACAGGAACATGAGGATGATCCTGATTGAAAAACATTTCAACGTACCCAGAGTGCAGTCAGAATACTATACTATGTAGTATTAACAACTGCTTGGTGATATTTCCATTTATTTTGCTTTTAGTAATAAAAATTTTTTTCTATCTTATACATGATTGAACACATGTTTTGCTTTAAAATTAACAGTCACAGCTGACAAAACAATGGTTTATTTTTTTTAAATCAACTGACCAAGCTGCTGAATTTGTTATTAAGGCCTCAACAAATGTTGCATCTTATTATTTTCAATGAACAATAAGACCTTCTGATTATTCCTGGCAGATGGTAATTTTGTATCTCCAGTGGTTTCCAGGTGCCAACGGTCATGGCAGGCGGTTTAACATAGTGGCCACTGCTTTCAGGGGACTCTGTCAGGTGAATCTTCATCTGCAGCGCCATAGCTATTGGCAATCTTTCACTCAAGTCCACTGCCAGGACCTGTCTATCGTGGTTGGCCAAGAAGTCCTGCTTTGGCCCTAAGGCTTCATTCTGCTGAATATGATATTCCTGAAACCTCATAGATATTCTTTGTGTCATTTTTAAATATTTCTGTAAGCAATGTTCTGAACAGGTAGTCTAAAAATCGGAAGAGAAAAACCAACATAAAATATTAATTAAAAACAATGCATGTATTCTAAGACAACAACCAACTGATCTATTTCCTTTGAATATTCAATCTAATAAATATTAATGGTAATCAGTGACCACAGCTTTCAACTGTTAATGCTTTCATTAATTTACAAGAATGTCTA
>JAJIBD010008160.1:0-45112 GCA_021461705.1 Cryptotis parvus
CACAGCTTGGGTACAGAGCTGAATGCCAGGTGCTGGAATGCCAGCACTCCACCAGCACCCAGCATAAAGCACTCTGCACCCAGCACCCAGCATCAGCTCTGCACACAGCACCTGACATTCAGCACCTGGCATTCAGCTCTGTACCCAGAGCTGCGTAATGCGTTGTCCAGACCGAGGCCAAGCTAGGACACACACGAGCCCTTGGGGGCTCTGGCAGGAATCTCGGCCCGACACCACCGTTTCCAGAGCCGCTTCCACGCCTTGGCTCGCAGCCCTGCCACTGGCGCTGTGGCTCGTCCTCTCGCCCGGCCCCACCTCCGGCTGTTCCGCCAGCTCCTACCCTTGGCCCCCCATATGCCCGAACAGGCCCCCTCCACGGCTGGGCGTAATCTGCCCATGGAGTCCCTTTTATGTCAGGCCAAGGCTCAGACACCGTTCTTGGGCCAGGAGAGCAGAGCCCTGGGCAGCGCTCAAGCTGAGAGCACTGTGGGGTCATCCCCGCCCGGAGCACTGTGGGGTTATCCCCGCCCGGAACACTGTGGGGTCATCCCCACCGAGCACTGTGGGGTCATCCCTCTCTCAGAGCACTGTGGGGTCATCCCTCTCAGAGCACTGTGGGTCATCCCCACCCGAGCACTGTGGGGTCATCCCCGCCCGAACACTGTGGGGTCATCCCCACCTGAGCACTGTGGGGTCATCCCTCTCAGAGCACTGTGGGGTCATCCCCTCTCAGAGCACTGTGGGGTCATCCCCGCCCGAACACTGTGGGGTCATCCCCGCCCGGAACACTGTGGGGTCATCCCCGCCGAACACTGTGGGGTCATCTCCCGCCCCGAACACTGTGGGGTTATCCCGCCCCGAACACTGTGGGTCATCCCCGCCCGAACACTGTGGGTCATCCCCGCCCGGAACACTGTGGGTCATCCCGCCTGGAGCACTGTGGGGTCATCCCCGCCCGAGCACTGTGGGGTCATCCCCCGCCCGGAGCACTGTGGGGTTATCCCTGCCCGAACACTGTGGGTCATCCCCGCCTGGAACACTGTGGGGTCATCCCCGCCCGAGCACTGTGGGGTCATCCCGCCCGGAGCACTGTGGGGTCATCCCCGCCCCGAGCACTGTGGGGTTATCCCTGCCCGAACACTGTGGGTCATCCCCGCCTGAGCACTGTGGGGTCATCCCCGCCTCGAGCACTGTGGGGTCATCCCCGCCCGAGCACTGTGGGGTTATCTCCGCCCGAACACTGTGGGGTCATCCCCGCCCGAACACTGTGGGGTCATCCCTGCCCGGAGCACTGTGGGGTCATCCCGCCCGAACACTGTGGGGTTATCCCCCCCGGAGAACTGTGGGGTTATCCCCGCCCGAGAACTGTGGGTCATCCCCACCCGAGCACTGTGGGGTCATCCCCGCCCGGAGAACTGTGGGGTTATCCCCTCGCCGAGCACTGTGGGGTCATCCCCGCCCGAGCACTGTGGGGTCATCCCCACCCGGAGCACTGTGGGGGTCATCCCCGCCCGGAACACTGTGGGGTCATCCCCGCCTGAGCACTGTGGGGTCATCCCCACCCGAGCACTGTGGGGTCATCCCGCCCGAGCACTGTGGGTCATCCCCACCCGAACACTGTGGGGTCATCCCCCCCCGGAGCACTGTGGGTCATCCCCGCCCGAGCACTGTGGGGTCATCCCCACCCGAGCACTGTGGGGTCATCCCCGCCCGGAGCACTGTGGGTCATCCCCGCCCGAACACTGTGGGGTCATCCCCGCCGAACACTGTGGGGTCATCCCGCCCGAACACTGTGGGGTCATCCCCGCCCGGAGCACTGTGGGGTCATCCCCGCCCGAACACTGTGGGTCATCCCCGCTGGAGCACTGTGGGGTCATCCTCTCAGAGCACTGTGGGGTCATCCCCACCCGAGCACTGTGGGGCCATCCCTTCCCGAGCACTGTGGGGTCATCCCCACCTGGAGCACTGTGGGTCATCCCCGCCCGGAGCACTGTGGGTCATCCCCGCCTGGAGCACAGTGGGTCATCCCCGCCCGGAGCACTGTGGGGTCATCCCCGCCCGAGCACTGTGGGGTCATCCCCGCCCGGAGCACTGTGGGGTCATCCCCTCCCAGAGCACTGTGGTCATCCCCCGCCGAGCACTGTGGGGGTCATCCCTTGCCCGGAGCACTGTGGGATTATCCCCGCCCGAGCACTGTGGGGTCATCCTCGCCCGGAGCACTGTGGGGTCATCCCCGCCGGAACACTGTGGGGTCATCCCCACCCGGAGCACTGTGGGGTCATCCCGCCCGGAGCACTGTAGGGGGTCATCCCGCCCGGAGCACTGTGGGGTCATCCCGCCCGAGCGCTGTGGGGTCATCCCCGCCGGAGCGCTGTGGGGTCATCCCTGCCCGAGCGCTGTGGGGTCATCCCGCCCCGAGCGCTGTGGGGTCATCCCCGCCCGAACACTGTGGGGTTATCCCCGCCCGAGAACTGTGGGGTTATCCCCGCCCGGAGAACTGTGGGTCATCCCCACCCGAGCACTGTGGGGTCATCCGCCCGAGAACTGTGGGGTTATCCCCGCCCGAGCACTGTGGGGTCATCCCCGCCCGGAGCACTGTGGGGTCATCCCCACCCGGAGCACTGTGGGGTCATCCCCGCCCGAACACTGTGGGGTCATCCCCGCCCCGAGCACTGTGGGTCATCCCCGCCCGAGCACTGTGGGGTCATCCCCACCGGAGCACTGTGGGGTCATCCCCGCCCGAGCACTGTGGGTCATCCCGCCCGAACACTGTGGGGTCATCCCCGCCCGAACACTGTGGGGTCATCCCCGCCCGGAACACTGTGGGGTCATCCCCGCCGGGAGCACTGTGGGGTCATCCCCGCCCGGAACACTGTGGGTCATCCCCGCTGGAGCACTGTGGGGTCATCCCCTCTCAGAGCACTGTGGGGGTCATCCCCACCCGGAGCACTGTGGGGCCATCCCTTCCCCGAGCACTGTGGGGTCATCCCCACCTGGAGCACTGTGGGTCATCCCCGCCCGGAGCACTGTGGGTCATCTCCCGCCTGGAGCACTGTGGGTCATCCCCGCCCGAGCACTGTGGGGTCATCCCCGCCCGAGCACTGTGGGGTCATCCCCGCCCGAGCACTGTGGGTCATCCCCTCTCAGAGCACTGTGGGTCATCCCCGCCGGAGCACTGTGGGGTCATCCTTGCCCGGAGCACTGTGGGATTATCCCCGCCCGAGCACTGTGGGGTCATCCTCGCCCGGAGCACTGTGGGGTCATCCCCGCGGAACACTGTGGGGTCATCCCCACCCGAGCACTGTGGGGTCATCCCCGCCCGGGCGCTGTGGGGTCATCCCCGCCCGAGCACTGTGGGGTCATCCCCGCCCGAGCGCTGTGGGGTCATCTCCCGCCCGAGCGCTGTGGGGTCATCCCTGCCCGGAGCGCTGTGGGGTCATCCCCGCCCGAGCGCTGTGGGGTCATCCCCGCCCGGAGCGCTGTGGGGTCATCCCGCCCGAGCACTGGCTCCCCTCTCCGAGAGACCCAGGGCCTTACCCCTTTCCGCCCGGGGGCCGCCAGGGCTCAACCACAATCCCTCCTTCCCGTTCCCGCTGCCTCCCTGAGCGGAGACTCCCAGAGCGGGAGCTGAGCCGCGTCGGGTGGAAGCTGTCAGGCCGTTGCTAGCTTATGTCCCAACAGCAATAGGCGGGGGACCCTCGGATAGCACAGAGGGGACAGCGCTGGCCTTGCATGTGGTGACCCAGGTTCTATCCCTGGGACCACCTATGGTGTCCTGAGCCCTTCAGGAGTGATCCCTGAATGTGGAGAGAGCAAAGCCCTGAGCGCTGTTGGGAGTAAGGCACGGCCTTGGAGGCTGGGATGCGCTAGTGATGAGTACATGTCCCGTATGCAGAGGCCTCATCGCCCTTAATCCTATTCCCACTAGCCAGGAGGTAGATGTGATTGCAGGAGCTACAGCATCCATTTTGGATTCAGAGATTAAACCCCTCCATGGAAGCTCGGGAAGCTGTCCCTGGTCCCCGGTGTGCTGGGTGCAGATGCTGGACCCGGGCAAGCCAAGTCCGTGGCGGGAATAAAGAGGCCAGTGTGAAGGAGACAAGCGTCCTTTTCTCTCGCTGAGCAGAGGGACGCGTTCCAAGGGATAGGAAGCTGCCTCCGTTCACAGGGGCTGGTCCCCGGAGGACCTCGGCCACCTCCCCTAAACCTCAACTCTGCTGAGCCCGTGGAAAGTGCAGGCGCCATGATCCACTGCCTCCTGGCTCCAGGCACAGGCGTTCCCGGCAGGCAGTGGGGAAGAGCCGCCTGGAGCTCGTTAGGCACAGCCGGGTCCTCCGCTGAGCATTCCCAGGCTCTGACTCATCTGGGAAAGCCTGACTCAGCTCCGCAGCCCCGGCCCAGGGGCCACGCTGGCCCCCCAAACCTCAGGGCTGTCTTTGGGTGACCCAGAAGGGAACAAGAGGACCAGCCCCCCCAGCCCCCGCTTATTGGGGAGGTGATGTTACACCCAGTGGTGCTCATGGGTCACTTCCTGCAGCGTCCTCCCCCGGGGCTCTCTCAGCCCACCTGCTTCCTTCACAATGTTTTATGGGCCACACCTGGCAGTGCTCAGGGGCCAGTCCTGGCTCTGTGCTCAGGAGTGAGCCATGCTAGTGCTCGTGGCCACGGGCAGCGCCAGGGGTGAAAGCAGGGTTCGCTGCTGGCCAGGGGCCGCGCCTCCCCGACACCATCCAGCCCTGCATGGAGCAGGCAGGCGGGCCTTGGTCTGACCCCCAGCGTCCGGCAGGCAGGCTGCCGGCCAGATGCGGTCTCCAGCGGCAGAGGGCCAGGCTGTAGAGGGCAGTGGTATGGTGTGGGGGGGTACCGGCACCCTGTCACCGTTTGGTAATTTCCTCTGGGCAGGGGGATTTTTCTAGCAACTCAGCCCCAAGTGTGCCCGGAGACGCTGTTTCTGCTTGGCAGTTTCTTGTTTGCTGCTTTGGGTTGGGACTGCCCTGTCTGCTTCTCGGCTCTGTGCTCAGGAATCACTCCGGCAAGACGGGGTGCACGCTCTGATGCCGAGCTCGTACCTGTCCAGTGCCTGGTCCTCAGGACTACCTCTCCGGCCTGTTCTTGTGTTTTAGCTTATTTTTGTTCCTTTCTTGAGCGGATAAATGTGTGCTGGGCCGCAGGAACGGTGCTTGGGCTCTGGGAGGCCATGCCGTCCACCCCCGGCTTCCTCCTGGACCTTCCCTGCCCACGGTGGGGAGGGGCTACAGGCAGGAGTCACGGGCAGTGCAAAGGCTCTGGGGTCCGAGAAGGGGGCGGCCAGATGGCAGCGAGCCTCGTGCGTCTCCCCCAGAGGGAGGCAGCCGTGTGTGGGCCCAGGGCCCGGGCCCGACCTGCCCCTTGCTTGTCCCTGCCAGTGCTGACCTCGAGTCTCTGTATTGGCCGCCAGCCCTTGGCCTCCCTCTCTGCCCTGGGTGCCCAGACACGCTGATGGGTTTAGCAGGCTGTTATGGACCTTTCCCACTCTGTGGGCCCGGCCAAGCCCGCCTCATGGCTCCTAGTGGCCCAGTGGGCCAGCAGGGGGCCCAGGGCTGCGAGGAGCAAGGCCACCAGGCGTGGGACACTCTGGGCCGAGAGCCGCACCCGCAGCCTGTGCCCACGCTCCGACAAGGCCCCAACCCAGTGCCCAGAAAAACCGCCTCTGCCCATTTCCAGGTTGGAGAACCTTCCAGAAGGCCCCGCCTGACCCCACGTTACTCCGTCAGGACCAGTTCCCAGAGCTTCTCAGCACGGTGCAAGCCCCGGGGCTCTGGTCT
The DNA here is from genome assembly GCA_021461705.1 of Cryptotis parvus. NCBI lineage: Eukaryota > Metazoa > Chordata > Mammalia > Eulipotyphla > Soricidae > Cryptotis > Cryptotis parvus. The sequence continues at coordinate 5,805 of JAJIBD010008160.1, forward strand.
TAGCGCCCAGGACACAGTCCAGCTGAGTGTGACCCGACAGATGGGCCCGTCCCCACTTCTGTGACGTGACTGCTCTGTGCCACTGAACGTGGGCGTTGGTTCCGCTGCAGCTGCCCCTGAAGTCCCGGAGGCTTCCCGCTCAGGCAACTTCCTGCCAGCGTCCGTACCACACAATCTGCCCCCATAGGCCACGGCATGGGCTCAGAGAGGCCAAGTGAGTGTCCCAGGACACACAGCAGCCCCAACCTGGAGCCCTGGCCCGAGTGACTCACCCAGTCTGAAGGGCCCGTGGTACTGGCGTCTGCTCTGCTGGCTCTTGTGGGCTCCGTGTCCCAGATTGAAAGCAGCTGTTGAGATCAGCGCGACCCCAGCTGGGACAGGGCCTTCTTAAGGGAATTGTTTGCACTCGGTCGAGGCTCGCGGGAAACAAATCAGGAACCATCTAGAATATCGCTGGGGAGGCTGAATCTCTGCAGCCGGCACGGCTGCGCCCCTAATTGGTTCCAGTGCGCCGCGCTCATGCGTGTCCCTGCACGTGTCTTCCTGCCCGCCACGCGCCCCCAGTGGCAGCCTGCGGGTCCCTCCCTGTGCTGGGGTCTCCATGCAGACTGGCCCAGGACGGGCGAACAAGGCGGTAGTGCCTTCAGGGCCGGTGGGACCACCAGACCACCCGCCTGAGCCCCTCCAAGCCCCCTCCCTCGGCCCAGCAGTCTGCCTCTTCCGGGCCCCCCGCCCTGCTAGCCTGCACCCCCACACGGGACCCCGGGCGGGCCCACCCCCTCTGGAGGCAGGGACCCCGCTGCCCTGGCAGGGACGGGCGCCTGACACGGGCAGAGAGTGACCACGGCCCCCGCGAGCCCTTCTTCGGCCCCCCTCTGGGGTCAGCGCAGTTGGCCCTTGATCTGTGCCCGCCAGAACACCGCCACCCCAGGGCCTGACCACAGACATGTGGACTCATGTGGACATCTCCGTGGACACACACGAGGAACAGGGACATGCGGATTCATGGGCACACATGTGGACGCAGAAGTGTGGTCCGAGACAGACAGGAACGTAGGGGTGTGGGAGAGTGGACAGAGATGGGGACGTGGTTGTCCTGGTCACAGACACGTGACCAAACACATGGACACAGCACGTGGACAGACACATGGACAGCATGAGGACGGGCAAACGGACACAAGAACATTCTCTCAGCTCACACCGGGGTGACTGACTGGCCATGGTGGGCAACAGTGCCGCCCCGGGTGTGGCCACAGGACAGAGATGGACCGGACATGTTGGACCAGCACAGCCAGAATGCCTGGGCTGCCTGCCCTCCCCTCGGCCCTGGTGGGGCTGCACACCCGCCCCGCCCCGTGCCCTCCTGACCCCGGCCCCACCCCGTGCCCTCAGGCCCTGGCCCTGCCCCGTGCCCTCAGGCCCTGGCCCTGCTTCGTCCTCACCTACCGGCAGAATGGAAGTGCTCCCAGCAGAGCGGAAGTGCACCCGCAGGGGCTCACTGCTCTGACGTCACTGAGCAACCAGGGCCTCACGCACTGGGAAGTGGGCTCGGGGCTCGAGGCGTTTCATGCACCTTTGCTGAAAGGAACAAATGGGAGAAGGGGCAGGAGGGACACAGGAGCCGACGCGTGTCACCAGAGCGCAGTGCTCCGTGCTCGAGGCAGCGTCCGGGGAGCAGGTCCAGGTTTGCCACGGCAGAGCAGCACACGCTGAGCCGAGGCTGTGCGGGCTCTGGGTCAGCAGGTGGCCTCTCAGGGCCCCGCAGCATCCTCCTGATGGCTGCCCAGCACTCCAAGCTGTGACCAGCTGTGACCAGCCGTGGTTCAGCCTCGCACACACAGTCTGCGCACAGGGGAAAGATGGAGGCAGAGGGCCTCGGGAGAGGGGGCTGCTCAGCTGCAGGCTGAAGCCCCAGGGGCCCCTCGGGCACCCCGCCTGCCCCAGCACGTGGGAACCACAGAAGACCCAGCGTGGCTCCCCCAGTGTGGCCTGCGGAGGCGGCCCCTGCCTTGGGGGCTTGTGGGGCCCCGCCTGCCATAGACGCTGACTCAGCCGCAGACTTGATCTGGGGGCTGGCTGCAGGGATGGCAGGGGTGGGCAATGTCCCATGGCTGGAGCTCCCCAGAGGGCAGTGATCCCACCTGCCAGGGCTTCGTAGGAGGAAGAGGAGAGATGAGAATCTGCAGGAGAGAGGCCAGACACGCAGCCGGCTGGATGGGGCGGGGTCCTACGTGGCCTCACCTGCTTGGCGGAAGTCTGGTTCCCAGTGACGGCCCGCAACCCTCTCCCAGAGAAGCACAAGCAACCAGGCACCCACGGGGCGCCCCGTCGGGCCTGGCCTCCAGCAGCCGAGAGCCTGTGCCAAGCACCCGTAGCCCCTGGGGACCCACACCCTGCCTCCACCTACTTACTATGGCCAGGGGATTACCCAGAGCGGCAGCCATGACGGACACGCGGCATGCGGGCTCCACACTGGGCCTTCTGGGCAGCAAACCGGCTATGGCGAATCTTAAATTCTCACCAGCCGTGTCTGGCCCGGCCGCCCCATCAGTTCTCTCTCTCAGGACTGAGGGCCGAAGTGATAGCCCAGCGGGTAGGGCGTTTGCCTTGTACGCAGCCGACCCAGGTTCGATCCAAGCATCCCAAATGGTCCCCGAGCACCGCCAGGAGTAATTCCTGAGTGCAGAGCCAGGAGTAACCCCTGAGCATCGCCGGTGTGACCCAAAAAGCAAAAAAAAAAAAAAAAAAAAAAAATTAACAAAAAACAAAAGGACTGGAGCGTCCCCCTCCGGCTGCCTGGTCATCTGTAACAGGACTCAGGGGGCCACAGATGCCTCCCCTGGGTGCCCGTCTGTGGCGGGCAGTGGCTGGAGCTCAGGCCAGAACCTCTGTCCAACAGGGTCCCATGGCCAGCAGCTGCTATCTCACAGCACCCCTGGTGGACACATGCAGGAAGAGCCGAGACACTCGTCCACCACCGCCACTGCACAAAAACTCTTTTTCTGGGCCACACCTGGTGGTGCCCAGGGGTCACCATTCCTGGCAGGGCTCAGGGGACAGGTCCATGGATGAAACTGGGCTGGGTGTGTGCACAACAAGTGCTGATCCTGTACGGCATCTCAGGTCCCAAGTAAACAGTAAAAGAATGAATGTGAAAAAAAAGACCCAAAGATCCAAACTCTGCCAACGGACTCAGATGCCTGAACTCCACAATGGGCAGGGTGGGGCCCAAGCTGCCAGTGGCCGACCAGCGTTAAGATGAGCCGTAAGAACCGGTGGCTTGAGAAACCGCTCTGCCGGTGACTTTTATTTCTTAGAAAAGAGGCATGGAAAGGCTGGAGCCAGAGTTGCCAAGTGCCTGGGCGGCGCCAGGCATCACTGAAGATCAGGATTTACATGCCGGGCCCCTCACGCACGGCTGGCCCAGACATGTGCAAGGGAAGGTGTCAGACGTCCTCCACACATGAAGCGTGCCTCTGCTCACGCTGTGGGAACCGCCCGGAGCCTGGTGCTCGCTCCCCAGCCATGACAGCAGGTGGGAGCTCCTTGCGGGGGGTGACGGGGCCTGGGGCGCTTCTGGGGGGACCCGCACGTCATGCACGAGGCCACCCCGGCAAGGTTAAGGCGAGCCCGGGAAGGGGCTGTTTGCGGTCAGTCTGAAGTCCAAGCTCGGCATAGGGCCCCTGCGCCCAGCTCTCGTGGGGACGGCAGGGCAGTAGCTGAGCCCAGCGCCGGCCTGTCCGCCGACCGGGTGCTCAGCTTGGGGCTGTGGCTGGGTCCTCCAGCTCCAGTGTTTGAAAATGGACACCAGAGCCAGCACAGGCCCCTAGGGGCTGCTCTTTGGATCAAGACAGGAAGTCCCGGCCGGCTCCTTATCCTGGAAACTCCAGTGCAGAAAACAGCTTGTCGGTGACGGCAGTCCCGGCATCACCTGAACGCTGCCAGCTCGGAGCATCTGCCAGCATGTGCACGCAGCACCCTGCCCGCACACACACACACGCACACACGCAGCATCCCTGCCCGCACACACACACGCACACACACGCAGCATCCCTGCCCGCACACACACACGCACACACACGCAGCATCCCTGCCCGCACACACACACGCACACACACATGCAGCATCCCTGCCTGCGCACACACGCACACACACGCAGCATCCCTGCCCGCGCACACACACGCACACACACGCAGCATCCCTGCCCACACACACACACGCACACACACACGCAGCATCCCTGCCCGCACACACACGCACACACACCTCAGCATCTCTGCCCACACACACACACGCACACACACACGCGCAGCATCCCTGCCCGCACACACACGCACACACACACAGCATCCCTGCCTCGCACACACGCAGAATCCCTGCCCGGCGCGCACACACACACACACACACGCAGCATCCCTGCCCGCGCCGCACACACATACACACGCAGAATCCCTGCCCGCACACACACACACACACACACACACACACAGAGGCCCGCACAACACGGCGGGTGTCCAGGTGCCCCTGGGGGTGCAGTGGGGCGTGTCCGAGCTCTCCTGCGCGGCCACTGGGGGCGACTCCGTGCCTGGAGGCAGCAGCCGGGAGGTGCCCACGAGGGCGCAGAGCCCAGAGTCCCCAGCGGTCCCGGCGAGCGGCCTCTGCCTGTGCCACAGAGCCGGGCGGCGTCCAGTGCAGTGGGCAGCCCGGCCGCAGGGACTAAAAGGCAGCAACCGCGGAGCAGCGGCCCCGGGAGTCAGGTGTGCCAGCAGGGGGCGCCCCACACGGAGAACTCGGGGGCCCCCTGCGCCGGCCTCGCTGCAGCTGCCTGAGCCGGAAGCCGACGAAGGGGTTCATCCAGAGCAGCGACGGGGGCCCCCCGAAGACGGACTTCATCCCCCTCCCACCGCAGCCGCCGCTCCCACGTCGGCTTCCCGCTCTTGAGCCTCTCGATCTCCTGGACAGGGAAGAGCAGCGGCAGGTCGGGGCGGGGCCACCCCACACCCACCCCCGGGGAAGCGGGCACGGGGCGGGGGGCGCACCGTCTCGTCGTTGCAGATGGAGTGGATCTGGGTGGCGAACATGACGGCCGTGAAGGTGAAGAAGAGCAGCCCCTCGAGACACAGAAACACCAGCAGGGTGACGGTGACGGGCGGGAGAAGTCACTGCACTCTGCGGACAGTCGGGCGCGGTCACCCTCCGGCTACGGCCCCGCCCCCCACCGGGCTCCAAGGGGTCCTTCTCCCACAAGGGCCAGAGTGGCCAGCGGCCTCCCTGCACTCACCCCCATCAAGGGGCTCACCTGTCCACTGCCCCCCGCACAGGGAGACGAACTGCAGGCCGCAGAGGATGAGGGCGTGGACGGAGGACAGCGCGATGTACATCTGCAATGTGGGGCCATCAGTGCTGCTCCGCGGCGCCAGGGGCCCCCCCACCAAGCTCCAGCTGCCCGGCAGAAGGAGCAGGGACTGGCCTGGGGCCAGTGGGCGCCGGGCGGCCCTCACCGTGAAGAGCACGAAGAAACGCTGGTTCTTCTCCCCCCGACAGTTGTTCACCCACGGGCAGTGGTGATCCATCTTTCTGATGCACCTTTTGCAAATACTGTGGGCAGAGTGGCGGGAGACATACTGAGGGGCTGCTCGGAGCCTCCTGGGGGGCTTCAGACTCTCCTGGGAGAACTGCAGTGGGCATGCGTGGGGTACCTGCAGTGGTGGGCGCGGGCACAGTGGGGTACCTGCAGTGGTGGGCGCGGCACGGTGGGTACCTGCAGTGGTGGGCGCGGCACAGTGGGGTACCTGCAGTGGTGGGCGCGGCACGGTGGGTACCTGCAGTGGTGGGGGGCGCGGTGGGTACCTGCAGTGGTGGCGCGCGGCACGGTGGGTACCTGCAGTGGTGGGCGCGGGCACGGTGGGTACCTGCAGTGGTGGGCGCGCTCGGGCTTGATGCAGCAGCATTTGGGACACTTGTACAGGACCTCCCCGGGCTTCAGCTGCAGCCGCTCCACGTGCTCCTTCGTGGCGTTGCCCCCTTGGGCACAGCCCCCTGTGCATGGGCAGCAGTCAGCGCCCCACGCCCAGCTCCACACACAGGGTAGGGGCTCAGGAGCCGAGCTCAGGCTCTGTGTGGAGGAGCCGCAAGGCCAGGAGGAGCGCCTTAGCCATACCTCCGAGGGTGGTCCCCCAAACCCACATCAGGCCAGAGCAGGAAGAGAGGGCCAGGGCCACACCCACCGGGTCCGTGAGCATGGTGCGCAGGTGTGAGCACAGGGCCAGCGCGCCAGGCAGTTGAAGAGGACTCCGTTGAGCACGGAGTACCAGAAGTCGCGGGAGGGCAGCAGCATGACGAAGGTCACCACGAAGTCGGCGTAGACCACCAGCAGCCACGTCAGCACGGGCGCACACCATGCCGCAGCCGTCGCGGATGAACCACGCGCTCAGCCACCTCCGCCGCTCCGCGGAGGAGGAGGAGGAGGAGGAGTCGTAGCTGTCGGGCTCGGTCAGGAGCGGGTGGTGCTCGACGTCGCGTGAGCCGGTGTGCTGACGACGGCATGGTGACCTGCCAGCTGGGGGGCCGGCCCGTGAGTCCCACGCGCCCTCGAGCCCTGCCCAGGCCCCGCCCGCCGGCCTGGGGATTCTCACCTCGCACCTGCTGGCCTCAGTGGGGCATCCCCTACGCCCCTCCAGGGCCTTCAGGCACATGCTGTTCCGGTGCCGGGACCTGAGGGGGTACGTGGTGAGAGGCTGCTCGCCAGCTCAGGGGCGCCCACTACCCCAGAGCGCTGGGGACGGCCCTGCCACAGCAGCAGGCGGGCGCGGGGAGGGGCGGAACAGCCCAGACCCCCAGACCCCGGCTGCAGCTGCTCCTACGGCACCCAGGAGCTCGGGAAATGACCGAAGATGCCAGGACGCACACGGAGACGCACCAGAAGGGAAGGGATGCCCAGGCCCCCCAACAGCTCAGGGACTGCTGCCAGGGCACACGGAGGGGGGAGTCACAGCACGCCCCTGAAGACAGAGCACCCCAAGAGCGAGCAGGGTACGCAGGAAGGGCCAGATCAGGGCAGGCTCGCTGAGAATGCCCCGGCCCACAGAAATGCACCCCCCAAACTGGGGTCCCTAGGGGCAGAGTCCCGACCGTCACCCCCACACTGAGCCCACGGGGGGCAGAGTCCCGACCGTCACCCCCACACTGAGCCCACGGGGGCAGAGTCCCGACCGTCACCCCCACACTGAGCCCACGGGGGCAGAGTCCCGACTGGTCACCCCCACACTGGCCTCACGGGGCAGAGTCCCGACTGGTCACCCCCCACACTGAGCCCACGGGGGCAGAGTCCCACCGTCACCCCCCACACTGAGCCCACGGGGCAGACTCCGACTGGTCACCCCCACACTGGGCCCACAGGGGCAGAGTCCCGACTGGTCACCCCCACTCTGGACCCACGGGGGGCAGAGTCCCGACTGGTCACCCCCCACACTGGGCCCACGGGGGCAGAGTCTCGACTGGTCACCCCCACACTGAGCCCACGGGGCAGAGTCCCGACCGGCCACCCCCACACTGAGCCCACGGGGGCAGACTCCCGACTGGTCACCCCCACACTGGGCCCACGGGGGCAGAGTCCCGACTGGTCACCCCCACTCTGGGCCCACGGGGGCAGAGTCCCGACTGGTCACCCCCACTCTGGGCCCACGGGGGCAGAGTCCCGACTGGTCACCCCCACTCTGGACCCACGGGGCAGAGTCCCGACTGGTCACCCCCACTCTGGGCCCCCACGGGGGCAGTCCCGAGGGCAAGCACAGACAGGCCCTTCTTGCGGCAGACAAGCCGCGCCCAGCCCCCGGGGCCCACTCCTGACTGAAGAGTGACCGACCCCCACGGGCCAGGCGCAGAGCAAGGTGGGAACCTGCAGGGAGATGAGCTAAGTGTGAGCCCAGCTAGGAGCAGGCGGGGGGGCTCGCCCGTGCCAGGCGACAAGAACAGGCAGGACACGCTGGGCTGCAGCAGGGGTGTCCGAGGCTACACCCCTGCCCCAGGGCAGGCGCCATAAGTGCCCAAGGCTGCACCCACTATTCCTAGAGCAGGTGCTTGATGGCCTCAGAGCCAGCATGCCCGCGCCACCGCCGACCCTGCGGACACCCAACCCCAGCCCAGCCCAGCATGCCCGCCGCCGGTCCCACCCTGCGGACACCCCAGCCCAGCCCAGCCTTGCCCGGCCGCAGGGGGCCATCCTGTGTGTCCTGTCACCCCGCCCACGTCGGCTGGGCTCCAGGTTCTGGGCACGTCCTCTGTGTCAGGCCAGTGGCTGCATCCAGAGGCCGGGTGAAGCCCCTCACCCCACAACCGCCAACTCAGCTGGGAGGGAGCCCAGGGGAAGCCCAACACCCACGACCCCCAGCTCGGGGCACTGCCAGGTGCGCACCGAGCCCCCAGCAGAGAAGCCGGAACTGGGAACCAGCCTGGTCCCAGGGCACACGGGCAAGAGCCACGGCGCCCCAGGACAGGAAGTGTCAGCAACAGGGCCCCGGGGGTCTCCATGAGCGGGTGGGGCCAGAGGGCACAGACATGGGGACAAGACGGAGCCGAACCCGGGAGAGGCGAGTGGGCGAGGTCCGGGGCCAGGTGAGGGGCAGACTGGGCCCGCAGGGGCCTGCCGGCATGGAGAGGCCGCCCGCAGCGGGCAGCCGGGAGCACCCGGGTCCCCAGGCCACACCCAACTGCCAGCTCCCACACGGGCCGGGGACAGAGGTCACCCCTCAACACACGGGACAGAGGTCACCCCTCAACACACAGGCTACGCCATGTGACTGTTCTCATGCGCTGGCAGGCAGGCAGGCAGGGAGGGTCTGGAGCCGTCCACGGCCCGTTTACTTCCGCTCTCGCTTTCCTGGTGTGCGAGAGCCTGAGGATTTCTGCCACCAGTGTCCCTAGACTGGCAGGGGCAGTTTCAGTAAGGACGGAAACGTGTCCTGGAGCACAGGGCCCTCGGCTGTGCGAGTGGCCCCAAGCAGACAACAGAGGAGAAACAGAGCAAACAAGGGCCACAGGCCCGCCCAGCGGAACGGCACAGACGGGGGCCGAGCCCTGCCGAGTGACCCCAGCGCACCAGGCAGGCCCATGTCTGAGACTGCCCACTCCCGGGACCGGGTCACCGGATTCCTCTAGTTTCCTTCATTCCACCACTTGGAGAACTTGCCCCACTCCTGCACACCTGTCCTAGAAGGGTCTGGACACTGCCCACTCGGCTGAGGCTGGACCTGTCCGAGAAGGGTCTGGACACTGCCCGCACTCGGCTGAGGCCGGACATGTCCTAGAAGGGTCTGGACGCTGCCCGCACCGGCTGAGGCCGGACATGTCCTAGAAGGGTCTGGACACTGCCCACTCGGCTGAGGCCGGACATGTCCTAGAAGGGTCTGGACGCTGCCCGCACCGGCTGAGGCTGGACCTGTCCGAGAAGGGTCTGGACACTGCCCGCACCCGGCTGAGGCGGACATATCCGAGATGGGTCTGGACACTGCCCGCACCTGGCTGAGGTCGGACATGTCCGAGAAGGGTCTGGACGCTGCCCACCGGCTGAGGCCGGACATGTCCGAGAAGGGTCTGGGCGCTGCCGCACCCGGCTGAGGCCGGACATGTCCGAGATGGGTCTGGACGCTGCCCGCACCCGGCTGAGGCCGGACATGTCCGAGAAGGGTCTGGACGCTGCCCACCTGGCTGAGGCGGACATGTCCGAGAAGGTCTGGATGCTGCCCACCCGGCTGAGGCAGCAGCAGGTCCCAGAAGCTTCTGGACAGGGTTCCCACAGCCACGGGAAGAAGTGGGGGTGAGCTGGACCCCTGGGACCCCCACAGGCCAGCAGCCCTTCCAGTGGGGACCCCAGCACCCCAAGGCTATCGGGAGAACGCACGGACTCCAGAAAGGATGAAAAGGGAATTGGGGCCCTAAAAGGCGGCTGGGCTGAGGGTCTCTGCTCCTCCACCTCCCAGCTCCTGCCCACCGGACCCGCGCCTGCAGAGGCTGCCCCGCCACTCCCCAGCCCGTCAGAGACTCTCCCCAAGAGCCTGTAAGTCGACCCACGTCCCGACTTCCTAGCAGAAAGGCGGACTTCGTGCTGGCGGCCAGCGGCCAGCGAGCGCAATCAGGCTACAGCAGCGACCAAGGCCAGCACCTGGGAGGGCCCGGAAGCGAATGGCCCCACCCGGGCGAGTGACCGGCCCCGCGCTGCACCCCCGGCCCGCGGCGCCGGCTGCGCCCACACACCTCACACCTCCTTTCACCGCCGCAGCTCGTAAAGCTCCAGAGAACAAAGCGCCCGGGGTGCCTCCGGGCGGGGCTGCGGCCAGCACAGCCGCGACTTCCCGGCGGGCGGAGGCGCGGAAAGAGGCAAACTTGGCGGGGGCACGGACGGGCCGGGGGCGGCCGAGCACGGCGGCGGGCAGCGAGCGGCTGCCCGCGGCCCAGTGCCAAGCCGAGAAGCCCCGCGGCCGGCCGGGCCGGTGTCACGCCAAGGTCAGGCCGCGCGCGCCGCGCCGGGGTACCCACGCGGAGCCCCCGCGGCGGCAGGGAGGGCGGGTCCGCCGGGCCGCCGCACTCACCCGAGGCCCGGCGGGGTCGCCGGGAGCTGCGGCTCGTCCCGGCCCGCGGAGGCGGCGGCGACAGCAGCGAGCGGGGCAGAGACGCATCATGCGGCCGCGCTCATGGCCGGGCCGGACGGACCCCGTAGGCGGCGCGGCGCGACTCGGTCCCGCCAGGCAGAGGCGACCACGGCGGCCGGCAGCGGACACAGGAGCCCGGAGCCCGGAGAACGGGGCGGCGCGACCCGGAGGTGGACCCGTGGGTCAGCGGCGCCCGCGTGACGCATTTCCTGCCGCGCCGGGCCCCGGAAAGGGGCGTCCTCGGAGGTGTCCACGGGACCGGACAGCTTCGGAGAAGGGCAGCTGGGGGTCGCCAGTACCTGTGGGTCCCCCAGGAACCCCCACACTGGGCTGAGAGAGACGCGGGCCGCCCCGGTCGCTGTCAGGCACCGGGCGCCAGGCCGGGACGCGCAGTCGGGCGCGGCTGCACCGGGCGCTGGAGCCGGCCTCGAGGCACCTGCGTGGGGCGGCCTCGGCGTCTAAAAGGGCCCCGCGCGTGGGTCCGTTTCCCCAGGCTGGACGTCGGAGCTCAGTGTGGCTCAAACGGGCCAGTGCTCAGCCGCTCTGAGCTTGATGAAGGCGGTGATGACAGCTGAGACACCTGCGACCGTCCAGCCCTCTGCGAGCCCGGCGCGTGCTCTTGGCTGCCGTGACGCCGGAACCCCCAGGAGACCCTGGCAGAGAAGGACGTGGGACATTCGCCCCCGCATCTCGCGCCGGTCTCACACTCGGCCACCTCGACTCCATAGCCCGAGGGGTGATTCATAGAAGGGACCCCTCTGCCGGGCGCCCCCGTCTTTCTCTCCCTCTCCCTCTCTGTCTCTCTGTCACTGTCTGTCTTGTCTGGCTGTCTGTCTCTCTCGTGCGCGCTCTCTCTCTTCCTCCTTTTTTGGCTCACACCCAGCGATACTCAGCAATTACCCTGGTGGTGCTTGGGGCAGGGATGGCGCTCCCGCTGGACTATCCTCTCATCTCTGTTTTCTATTTTTCTCATGGGACAAAAGTGGAGCCTTCCTTCAGCCAGAGATAGTGCAGCAGTTAAGGCAATTGCTTTGCTCGGTGCCATATACGGCCCCCTAGCCCTGGCAAGAGTGACCCCGAGCACAGAACTGGGAGTAAGCCCTGAGCCCCAACGTGTATGGCCCAAAAAGAAAACGAAGTGTAGCAGCCTCCAAGCAGCAGTGGGAGGTCCTGTGGTCTCTGCCTGGAGGAAAGAAAAGACGATTGCTCGGCCCCCTGGCATAACATAAGCGACGCTAAAGGAAACTGCAGCTGCCAAGCCGTGTTCGGCCTGGGCTGTGCGTCTTGTTCCGAGGTGCTGGGCCCTGGCGTGCCCCCCGGGGTCATGTGGTGCAGGGACAGCACGGGGCCCTGGAGCTCTCGAGGTGTGTGTCCCTAGCCAGGGGCCTAGACCAGGCCTCTGTTAAAGGATTGTTTTGTTTCATTCGTTGCTCGGGGACCCTATGTGGTGCCAGGTTAGAACCCAGATCAACTACTGCAAGGCGAGTACTCTACCCTTTGTACTATCACTCCAGCACCAATAGCTTTTTTTAAACTCAGCTATTCTTGTTTATTCTTTATTTTTTATTTATTTATTTATTTAGTTATTTTGCTTTTTGGATCACACCCAGCGATGCTCAGGGGGTTATTCCTGGCTCATTTGCTCAGGAATTACTCCTGGCAGTGCTCTGGGGACCATATGGGATGCTGGGGATGGAACCTGGGTCGGCCGCATGCAAGGCAAACGCCCTCCCGCTGTGCTATCACTCCGGCCCCTCTCTGGCTCTCTTTAAATCATGACTCATCTAAACGTAAACCCACATCAGAGATATAGTGAATTGTTTCTTTTTGTTAGTTTTGTCTGTTTGGGGCCACACCTGGCAGTGCTTGGGGCTTTCCGGGCTCTAGGCTCAGGGATCACTCCTGACAGGTGTGGGTGTGGCTGTCGGGATTGAACCCGTGGCCGCAGGCAAACACCCGTTTGCTGTATTATTGCTCTGGCCCTCGTATGCTTCATTGTTTCCCAAGTGCCCATTAAAAACAGGGATCTCGTGCTGAGCACTGAGCAGAGGGAGGCCGCTCCCCTGCGGTCAGTTGTTTTGTGTCTAGGGCGGAAGGGCCGAGTCCCTGGGGCTGCTGTCCCGCCCAGCAGGTAACCCTACTCTGTGCCCGACCACGCCTGCTTGTTCCCTGGTGACACCCCAAATCTTCCTGACCCAGTTTAAGTTCTTTACATAAAGCAAGGGTGGGGTCCCCCTTTCCCGGGCCGAGCGTGCCTGTCGCCCACTTTAATCACTGCAGGATTTGTTTACTGCCTCTCTCACTGCGCCTTTGCTAAAGGAAAGCATGCAATAAAAATCCAGTAAAAACCCATCGCTCCAGCTCACACAGCAGCGACAGGCATGGCCCTTCCTGGGCTTTTTGGCTTCCACACAATGGCCCACTGGGGTTTCCTCTCTCCCCACTCAGAGGCTATTTATTTATTTACTTACTTTGGGTCACACCTGGCGATGCTCAGGGGTTCCTCCTGGCTCTGCACTCAGGAATTTTTTTTTTTTTTAATTTTTGCCTTTTGGGTCACACCTAACGATGGTCAAGGGTTATTCCTGGCTTTTCGCCTCAGGAATTTCTTCTGGCAGTTCTCAGGGGACCATATGGGATGCTGGGGATCGATCCTGGGTCAGCTGTGGGCAAGGCAAAGCGCCCCCTCCCGCTGGACTATGGCTCCGGCCCCTGCACTCAGGAATTGCTCCTGACACTGCTCAGGGACCAAATGGGATGCCAGGATTGAACCTGGACCCTCCTAGGTCTGCCCCATGCAAAAGCAAACACCCCTTGCTCTGGCCCAGAGGTTATTTTTTTTTATTTTTTTTTTATTTTTTTTTTTTTTGCTTTTTGGGTCACACCCGGCGATGCTCAGGGGTTGCTCCTGGCTCTGCACTCAGGAATCACTCCCTGGCGTTGCTCAAGGGACCATATGGGATGCCGGGGATCAAACCCGGCCGGCATGGGCCGGCCGCGTGCAAGGCAAACGCCCTACCCGCTGGGCTATCGCTCCTGCCCCGAGAGGTTATTTTTTAATCTCTTAACTAGGTGATCAAACTTGATTTCCCACCATTTCTTCCCTGTTTTAACACTCGCCACAGGCAGTGTTTTGCCTCTTCCTGATTTCGAGGTCCTGTGGGGACTGGCTCAGGCGTGGACTGCGTCCCGGGGGACCACTAACTCCACCAACACCCCCAGCCGCCCCCAGATGGACTTTATTTGCATATGTGCAAAAGTCCCTCCAACTGAAAGGGACAAATGCAAATCCAAAAGGCCAAGGAGAGACCGTTCCAGTAGGCAGGAAGACAAGGAGAGACCGGTCCAGAAGGCAGGAAGACAAGGAGAGACCGGTCCAGTAGGCAGGAAGACGGCTAGGGGGTTGTGTTTGGAGTTAGCCACACCCTGGGGCAGCAGCTGCCCTAAGAGCCGTTCCTAAGAGAACGTCTCTAACAGTCAGGCGCACCCCAGCCTGCAGCTGCTCAGCCCTGGCACTGCCCGCCTGGTGCCAGTCCTGGTGCCCATGGCAAGAGCCCACTCTGCAGCCATGAAGAGGAAAATGAAGCCATTTCTGAACCCCCAGAATTTGTTCAAGGCAAACAATGTTCAGTGGGTGAAACTAGACTGAGGTGAAAAAGAATGCGGGGTTGGGGCCGGGGCGACAGCACAGCAGGGAGGGCGTTTGCCTTGCACACGGCCGACACGAAGTTCCATCCCCGGCATCCCAAATGGGCCCCCGAGCACCACCAAGTGTGATTCCTGAGTGCAGAGCCAGGTGTGACCTCTGAGCATTGCCAGGTGTGACCTCTGAGCATTGCCAGGTGTGACCTCTGAGCATTGCCAGGTGCGACCTCCAACAAGAAATAAAACATGGAGAGTCTGTGAAGGCCTGAAACACTGGGCAGAGGCCCCAGGTCTGGTCCCCGGCACCCCACAGCCGCTCAGCGCTTCCAGGTCTGGTCCTGGTGGGCTCCAATACAGCCACCTCAGTTACCAAAGACATCAGGCCCATGGTGGCACGCTGTGGCCCAGGAGCCCCGACTGAGCACTGTTCGGGCGTCCCCACGACAGACAGGAGAAAGGGCATGCGTCCACATGTAGGCTTCCAGGAAAACCTACATCAAATTTGCATAATTTAAACATTGTTGGAAGCTGGAACTCCGCTTTCCCCAGCTAAGCTGAACATGGGGCTCGGGGAGGGCAGATGGGTTTTGGGAGTGGGCCCATCGCCTCCGGGGGTCCCGGAAGCAGCTGGATGAGACTCGCCCACCACACTAGCCACCACCTTTGCTGTCCGGATGCTGGAACACTGCCTCACGACCAGCTTGACAGAGCCAAACCAGTTCGAGCCCAGGTCGCGGGCCGCTTGCAGCCGCGGTGCATCAAAATAGTGGAAACAGGGGCTGGAGTGATAGCCCAGCGGGTAGGGCGTTTGCCTTGCACGCGCCGGCCTGTGCTGGCCCGGGTTCAATCCCCGGCATCCCATATGGTCCCCGAGCACCGCCAGGAGTGATTCTTGAGTGCAGAGCCAGGAGTAACCCCTGAGCATTGCCGGGTGTGACCCAAAAAAGCAAAAAAAAAAAATAGTGGAAACAGGGATGTCCTTTAATCCACTGCATTCCACGATGTGCAGGAAATTTTGGCGGGAGGGAGAGACAGGGAGGAGAGAGAGGACATGCAGAACCCGCCAGGTAGTTGAGGTGTGGGAAGGGGGAGGGAGGTTGGGACATTGGTGATGGGAGATGGGTTTGGGTGGAGGGATGGGTGTTGGAACACTGTGGAACCAGAACTCTGCATGAGCATCTTGCAATTGTATGTCTAAAATGGTGTAATAAAATTTGGGGGGGAAAAAATAAACATTGTTTACTGTGTATTTTCTATTTTGGGTTGTGGGCCATACTCAGTGGTGGTCAGGGGCTATTCTGCTGGACACCATTCAAGCAAAGGCCAGTGTCAGGATGCAGCAAGCTCCCCGGCAGAGGCCAGTACAGGGAGGACCATCTGTGTCCCTACGAGCCTCCTCAGTCACCCGCAGGGAAGAACGTTCCAGATGTGTGAGCCAATGCAGTTCCTCTCCAAAACAAAGTTAGGAGGCTGGGGAGCACATGAAGGGCCGGAGCGTCGCTGGCAAGAGGAGCCCCGAGGCTGAGTCCAGCCACCATCCGGGCCCTGAGCACCACCGGGTGGGCCCAAGCACTGAGGCATAGTTGGGTGGTCTCACCCCCAAAAATAAAATGAAACAAAAAAGCTTGGAGTTGAATACTGTTGCTTATTAACTGCAATATTCCTAGTAAATATCCTAGTAAAGATGCCTCCTGGGTGGAGGCACAGCCTTGCTGAGCAGAGAAACAGGGCCGGGCGATAGCACAGCGGGAGGGCATTTGCCTCGCATGTGGCAGACCCAGGTTCGATCCCCTATAGTCCCCTGAGCACCGTCAGGAGTAATTCCTGAGTGCAGAGCCAGGAGTAACCCTGAGCATTGCCAGGTGTGAACCAAAAGGGGAAAAAAAAAAAATGCATTTAACCAACAAGCCGGCTCGTCACCGGTGCTTCCTCTTCGGAGGCCACAACATTCTTCGTGACTCAGCATCCCTGGATTCCCAGGCCCTCGTGTTAGGGGCGCAGATTGCAGAACGCCCCCCTTCTTCCTCCTTTGCAAATGGCCTCACGGCCACATCTCGGCCTCTGCCCTGCGAGGCGAGCTCGGAAGCCTCTACAAAGAGCAGCGTCCGGTGGGCCCCTGCTGCGTTGCCTTTTCCGTCTGAATTCACACCCAGCTCCCAGCTCCCGCACGGGAGGGCCCTGTGGGCGGGTCACACCAACCCCGGCGGCGCCAGGAGCAGCCCGGGCAGGGAAGGCCTGGAGCAGGGAGCAGCTGCTGCGCCCAGCTTTGATTCGTTTATTTGGGTTCTCCAGAAGAGCTAGGGTGTGCTGAATTGAACGCAGGTCCCGTGGCGATACCACGCCCGCATTCAGGCTCCTGGCTTCTGTCCCACGCACGTTCCCCGGCCTTCTCCAAATAAGCCCAGTTCCCGGGCCAGAGCTACAGCACCGCCGGGAGGGCGTTTCTCTTGCGCGGCCGACCCGGGTTCCATCCTCGGCATCCCATAATGTCCCTGGAGCACCGCCAGGAGTAAGTTCTGAGAGCAGAGCAGGGGTAACCCCTGAACGTTGCCGGGAGTGACCCAAAACCAAACAAACCCAGTTTCACGGGTTGCCCTTCCCGGGCGGGCAGCTCCGCTACCGAGGCGGGAGGCACTGACCACCATCCTGCGGTCAGCTTTCGGTCAGCTTTCCTCCAAATGGCACCACTCCTGGACCTCCAAGAACCCGGTTTTCTACACCAGGCATTCAGCCCAATTTCGAACACTTAAAGGGGGGCCGCATTTTACACCAGCGGGCACAGTGGCCCCGAGCCAGCCAGCGGCCGTGCTGGGTCCAGGTGGCGCCAGCCGCAAGCAGTGCGAGGGGGCGTCAATGTGTTTCTGCTCCCCTCCTCGAGGACAGCGACGCTTCCGGAGCTGACACTTTCAGATCTCCGTCTCGGTGGCCTGAGACCGAGCCCGGGGCCGCTGGGCCGACTCACACTGCAGGAGCCCTCCAGGCTGCGCGGCCCTCGCCCGGTCGCTGCCAAACGGTCCTTTGGACCCGGGAGCCGCGGAGCTCCGCAGCGCGCCCGACCCGGTCACGTGCGGCACTTCCCGCGCCCCGCCCCGTCACGTGACGCGGCCCAGGACGCGCGCCTGCGCAGAGGCCCGGGGGCGGGGCGGGCGCTGATTGACAGGCGGCGGCCGCGGGGAAGGACCCGGCTCCGGGCGGGTGCTGGGGCCGCTCCATCTGCTTCGCTGTGTGCTGGCCGCGGTGAGAGGGGACTCCCGCCGGGCAGGGAGGGGGCGCGCCCCGGGGCGCCGAGGACCCGGACGGAGTTCGGGGCACCAGGAGGGCTGTGTGGGGCGGGGGAGACGCAGGGCTTCGGGGTTCCTGCGGGGTCCGCGCGTGCGGGAGTGGGGAGAAGAATGGGGCGCGGG
Source organism: Cryptotis parvus (assembly GCA_021461705.1). NCBI lineage: Eukaryota > Metazoa > Chordata > Mammalia > Eulipotyphla > Soricidae > Cryptotis > Cryptotis parvus. The sequence goes on from JAJIBD010008160.1 coordinate 23,500, forward strand.
AACCCCGCGGTGGCAGGTGGTGTCGCCTAGTGGCCTCGCCACGGGCCGGCTCCCCCGGTGGCGGGGAGAGGAGCCCCCAAGTGCGCCTGCTGTTCTGCCTTTAGGTGACTGCCTCGCTGTCTCGGGGGGGCGCGTCCGGCGCGGGGGCGCAGCAAACTGCTCCCGGCACCCGTGCGCCCCGCCAGCCCTGCAGGACGCCAGGTGGGCGCGGGGGCGCCAGTCAGTGTCCAGGGCCTGAAGGGGGTCAGGGTGAGGTCGCCCCCCCACCCCCCGCGGGAGCAGGAGCCGCGCGAGCCTCGGGAGTGCGTGCGGGGCGGGGGCGGCGGCGCGGGGCGCAGCAGCTCTGAGCTGGCACAGGCCGGGCGCAGCGACCAGGGAGGCTGTCCCCGAGGTGAGTCAGTGCGGGCGCTGACAGCCGGCCACTGTCAGCCGGCCACCAGGCCGCCTTCCAGGCCACCGGCACCTCCTGGCCACGTTTCTGATTCACTTGGTTAAGGCCCCCTCCGCCCCCTGCCGCCAGGGAGCTGCAGAACCAGGCAGGCAGAGGAAGGAAAGGGGCTGCCCAGTGGGGCGACTCTCCCTTGCGGGTTCTGCCTGGAAGCATCCGTGTCCGCATTGTTCGGCTGTCCCCGGCTTGTTCCACCTTCCTCGGGTCCCTTCCCTGTGATGACCAGGTGACAGTCCGGTCCTGATGCTGGCAGGGGCGGCTGTGGTGCTCACGTGAAAGGTTGTCGCACACATCTGGAGGTCCACGGCCGGAGGGTGCTGGGCACATGGGGGCAGCAACAAGGACCCAATGATAAACCTTGAGCTTGGAGGCAGATGAGTCGCGGAGCAGGCCCCCAGCCCGTGTATGCTCTTGGAGCACGGGGGGGGGGGGTGTCAAACCAGCAAGGTGGACGCAGTGTGAGGACACTGGCTCAGGAGATGAGCATGTCCGTGAAAGAAGTGAGGATGACCAGGGGCCGGGCGACTGCTCTGGGTCTGGTGGACTTGCGTGAGCCCGGCTCCATTTGCTGCTTCTGTGGCATGTGCCTGTTATGTTGGTACCTTGGAGCGGTGCAAACCCAGAAACCGCTTCAGGCCTGGGGAAAATCACCCTTAAGATTTTCTCAGAAGAAGCAAATGCAGCCGGGACCTCTGTGAGAGTCAGCCTTGGCCTCTGAGGGTCAGCCTTGGTTCTGACCACGAGCGGGAGCGCTGACAGCCGGCCACTGTCAGCCGGCCACCAGGAGCAGGCCCCGCAGCCCGCGTATGCTCTTGGAGCACGGGGGTGGGGGTGTCAAACCAGCAAGGTGGACGCAGTGTGAGGGACACTGGCTCAGGAGATGAGCATGTCCGTGAAAGAAGTGAGGAGCTGAGTTAGAGGCCAGAGCTCGGAGCGAGAGGGAGAGACCAGGAGACACGGGGCAGTGGCCCTTCCATACCTCTACCCGGGACCCGCTCCGGGACCCAGGAACAGTCCAGCGCTCCGGGATGGCGCTGTGGGGACGGGTCACACCACAGGGCTCCCGAGGTGAGCCAGGCCACGGGCCCAGGAGCCGGGCCCTGTACCCCACATCATAGGGCACATACTAGTGAGGTACCAGGACCCCTGAGCAGGGCTGGGGGTGCATAGGGTGTCTCCCCTGACCTGCTGTGAGTCCCGGCCACCCGCAGGGCCGTGGACCTCCCCTACCTGGTCGCCCAGCCCCGCCGGTTTGAGGGGGTGGCCGCTCAGATTTGTTTCTGTCTTTGAGAAGCCGAGCTGAAGCAGGATGCAGGACAGGCTTGCTCAAGCGCCGCACATTTCTACACAGCTCTGTGTCCTCAGCCGTGGTGAGGCAAGAGCTGGGTGGCTCTGAGGAACTGACGTGAGGCTCTGCAGTGCCCCTAGCCGTGAACCCCACAGAACTGGCCTCGCGTCCTGTTTGTGGGATCCAGCATTTGATATGTGGTACTGCTGGGTGGCTGGGCCACATTTTTTTTGAAACGCGCCACGGCCTTTCCTGTGAGAAGGAAGAACACTGTCGTGTCCCTGGAGGGCCGGATTCACAGCTGCAAGAGCCCGAGCATGCGCTTTGCCTGCGGGGTCCCCAGTTCCCCTTACCAAGGCCAAGAGTAAACACCGTGCAACAAGCAACAAAATAATTATGTCATTTCCTAGAACTGGAATCTCTAACGGAGTCCGTGGAAGGCTCCCAGAGCCATTTGGGTTGTTGTTGTTGTGGTTCTTTGTTTTGGGCCACACCAGCAATGCTCAGGGCTCACTACTGGTCTGAGCTTGGGAATCGCCCTGCAGGGCTCTGGGAACCATGTGGGATGCTGGGAACTGAACCCCAGTCAGCTGTGTGCAAGACAAGTGCCCTTCCTGCTGTGCTGCCGCTCCGCCCTCTTGGAGCCATTTGGGCCTGACGTGGCAGGAGCTGAGTTAGAGGCCAGAGCTCGGAGCGAGAGGGAGAGACCAGGAGACACGGGGCAGTGGCCCTTCCATACCTCTACCCCGGGACCCGCTCCGGGACCCAGGAACAGTCCAGCGCTCCGGGATGGCGCTGTGGGGACGGGTGAGCCAGGTCTCGGGATCTCAGTGGCCTGAGAGAGATTCAAGCCGAGACCTCTATAAAATGTGCTTCAGCTTTGAGGGTACTCAGGGCTGCCTGTGGCTCTGCGCTCCAGGGTTACTCCTGGTGGTGCTCTGGAGCCTGTGGGATGCAGGGATGGAACCTGGGTCAGTCACGCGCAAGGCGCGCTCTCCCCACTGTACTGTCCTCTGGCTGTTTCTCCTTAGCCAGAGAGAGCTTCAGAAAGCGGTGAGGTGCTGCTCCGTGACCAGGCACCCCCAACCCCTTACCAGGTGCCTCCAGCCTCCTCAGGACCACTCAGGCTGGCTGACTCCCCCCTCCTCGCCTCGGCCCCAGCGCCTTTCACAGGGGGTGGGCTTCCTTTTTATTGGCTGGTTCCCTCTCCCCTAACTTCCCTTTTCTCCACCTCCTCCGCCCGTGGCCTGTAGGAGCCGGCCTGGCTGTGGCTTACTGGAGCACTGGCTGCTGTGTGGGCGGGGCTTGGGCGGGGCTTGGGCGGGGCTTGGCAGAAGCACCCACGTGGGCACCCGCCTGCCCTCAGCAGGGTGTGCTGCAGAGCCCACGTTTATGGTTCTTGTTTGCGTGGAGGCCGTGCCCTGGTCCTTAGGGCTGACTCCTGGCTCTAGGGATTGGGGTCACAGTGCAGGGGCTGAAGTTTCGTCAGCTGCCAGCAAGGCCGGCGCCCGCAGTCTGCCTTGCTGGGCCCTAGCAAGTGCCTTTTCTGGTGACCTGGGCTCCAGGGCTGAGGGGCCGGGGACACGTGGGTGACTTTGCTCCTGTGGCTGTGAGGGCTGCTCGCCCGCCCTGTCTCGGGGCATGAGACCCCACGGCTCTGCCCAGTCCCATCTGGCTGTAGGTGTCTCCCACACTTTCCAGTTACAATTCTTGGGGGCTGCAGTCTAGTTGGTGGGGCCAGTGTTGGGGAGACCTGTTCTTGGCCCCTTGAGCCAACTCTTCCGCCGTCCCTCGGGGGAGAACCTGGCATTGGCCCTGAGCCCAGCCCAGGCCGCTGTCCTGCTGGGTCCCACATGGGGTCACCTCCCTCTCTGCCCTGCCCGCCTTACAGCTCCAGTGGGTGTCCGTGGGGCGGGCAGGACGGGGGTGTGTGAGGGTGGGAAGGGCGTGAGGGCACGTGGCTGTGCGTGGCAGAGGGGTACAGCTGGGAACTCTCTCCCGGGGCTTCCAGACTCTGCCCCTCCGAGGCTGGCCAGACAGGCCCCTTCACAGGCTGACCCGTGCTGGGGAAACAGGCAGCTGGGCAGGAGAAAAGAGAGTGAGCAGGTGGGCGGGCAGGCGGCTGACTCAGCCGTGACTCACCAGAGCCCAGAGGCCCCTGGAGAGAAGGACGGTGTGGGGGGGCGTGGGGGGGCGCGAGGCCGGGGGCTGCTTTTCCTCAACGTCCTTGAGCTCGGGGGCAGGGCGCAGGCCACGGGGCAGACACGGAAGGGACCCCCAGGTTTTGTTGTTTGGGTTAGGGGCCGGTGCTCAGGGCTTCCTCCTGGCTCTGTGCTCCAGCTGTCTCCTGGTGGGAGCCGGTGGTCCCGGACGGCGCCCGCCCCGTCACCCCTCCTCTCCTCCCGGAGGTGCAGTCTGGCCCTCAGCAGCGCCTCCTCCCTTGGGAACGTTTATCCCAGGGGGCTGCTTTGTGTCCTGGTCAGTCTCTCGGAGCGCCGGCCCTAAGTGGGCCAGCTTGGGCCTTCTCACGTCCACTCAGAGAACGGCTGGTGGGGGCCAGGAGAGAGCCAGGCCCAGACATAGGCCCAGCGTGTGGACAGGGGCCTGCTCAGGGAGAGGGCCGTGCCCTCAGCAGGACCTGGGTCACAACAGGGAGCAAGGATGTGGGGCTCAGTGGGGTGGCCGCTGGGGTCACTCGGCGGTGCTGGGGTCTGGCGCCAGCTTGTACACGCCCAGCAGAGCCCCTCTCCATTAGTCGGTGCTGGGGAGCTGTGGCTGAGGCCCCACCCTGTGCCTGGTCCTGCCTCTCCAGCTGCTTCAGTCAGGAAAGCGAATGTGAGGCCACAGTCCAGAACAGCTGGGGGTGGGCACTGGTCCTGGGAGTGACCTGGCTGCCCCACTGCCCCAGCAGTCGGAGCCTGGTCCCGGGAAGCCGAGCCTGACCTTGCTGTTCCTTCCAGAAGCCCCCTGGCTCAGCCCCAGAGCTGGGGAGTGGGGTACAGGGTCCTTCCACATGGTGTCGGGGTCACTCTGGGGAGTGGGGTACAGGGTCCTTCCACATGGACTCTGGGTCACCCTGGGGAGTGGGGTACAGGGTCCTTCCATGGACTCTGGGTCACCCTGGGGAGTGGGGTACAGGGTCCTTCTGCATGGACTCTGGGTCACCCTGGGGAATGGGGTACAGGGTCCTTCTTATGGTGTCGGGGTCACCCTGGGGAGTGGGGTACAGGGTTCTTATGGTGTCTGGGTCACCCCTTTTTGGCAGGGTCTGGGCCCTGCGGTTTGGGGCGGAGCTGGATCAGTTGTGAGCTGTTTTCCTCTCCCTTCCCGGGTGCCTGCTGGCTCCTGGGGCCACCTAAGAGGGGAGGTGGACGGCGAGGGGGTCGGCAGCTGGGGGCAGGCGCTGCGTTGGGGAATCAGAGTTTGTGCAAAAGTGGGGTGTGGCGGCCACAGCAATCTCTTTCCTTCCTCCTGCCCCGGCCGCAGGGCAGGAAAAGGCGAGTGGGGACAGACAGGCAGGCCCGGAAAGCTGCCCAGCCTCCTAGAGCTCAGCTTTTTCCTTCCCTCCAATTTCCCAAACAGTGCTGGGGCGGGGTGTGTGTGCCAGGTTGCAAGATTCTGCGCCAGCAGGGCCTGCGGCTTAGTGTGAGGTGCAGCATGGGTGGGGCTGGGGACCCGGGTCACCCAACGGTGCCGAGGGCTCGGGCTGGCCCTGTGATGCTCAGGGTCCGTGTGGGGTGGAGGCAAAGCGCCTCAGCCTCCCTGGCCAAGTCCGCGGTCCCGGCACTGCAGGGACCCCAGAACCTTCCTTTACCCCAGGCCTGCGCGCTCCTGCTGGGGGCTGGTTACTGCTCTGCGGAGCAAGCGTGGGGGCAGGCGCAGCCCCCAGCAAAGAAGTGTCTGAAGACAAATGTGGGTCACTCGGACGGTCAGCACTGCGCTGCATTGACTGACCCGCTGGGCTGAGCCCTGACCTGGGGGCTGCTGTGGGCCCCAGGAGGAGGCGGGGGGGCTGGGAGGTGTCGTACCCCGCCCCATTGCCAGCCTGGCCCCTCCCGGGAGAGGGTGACTCAGGCCCAACCCGGGCTGCTCTCGGTCTCTTTCCCATGACCTTGAACCGCTTTGCTCTGGCTGGTGAATAGATGCAGGGGCGGGTGGCTGCCAGTGTGTCAGACTCCCCCTTTATTTCTCACCACCTGCTCAGGGTGACAAAGAAAAAGAATCCCAGAGCTCTGCTCCCCGCGGGCTCACGCCCCGCACACCCTGTCTCCGGGCCAGAAGGGTCACGCGAGGCCCTGGGACGTGGTCCCGCTGGGCCCAGCTGGGCTTTGTGGCGCTAGGGATTAAACTTGGTCCCTGGCTGGGGAGAGAGGGAGGGTGCTGGGCCGGCCGGCTGACTGGGTTTGGCCCCAGCGCACCAGGGGGTGATGCGCCCCAGCACTTCCGGGTGTGGGCCCAGAACCTGCCCCCTCCAATTGTCCAGCCAATGGCAGAGGAGCTCGAGGCCCTGCGCTTACAGGGACCCCCACGAGGCCTGGTGATCGCCGGGGGCACACCCTTCAGCGGGATGCGCAAAGTGCCGGGCTGGAGAGAGCAGGTGGGGTAGATTCGACCCCGCACCGCCCACCTCGCCCTGAGTCTGCCCGGCAGGTGGACAGCCGTGGGGCTCAATCAGCCACCACTGCACTCCTGACCACGCCCTCGTCAGGGATGGGGGGATGTTGGAGCCGAAAGGGTAGTGCAGCCCCCGGCCCGAAAGCCCAGCGAGCCTGGAGAAGCGCCGTGGAGTGCCAGATGCGCCCTGCGGCTCCTAAACCTGCCCCGTGCTGTCCTTCCAGATGCCGTGAGCCGGGGCGCCCCCAAGGCCCGGCTGTCGCCCGCATATGGGCGGGTGCCCGCAGCGCTGACCCCGGAGCCGGCCTCCACCTCCCTCCGCGTCCTCCTCGGCAGACACCCGCGGAGCCATGGAGGCCCCCCGAGGTGCCCGTGGGCTCGCTGATCGACCTGGGCACCCAGTCACGGCCACCTCGCCCGGGGAGGCGCCGCCCCAGCTGCAGGACCTGGAGGGCTCCCAGGGCGAGGCGCGTCCGAGAGCGACGCCACCGAGTCTGCCGACAGCGAGAACGACATGGGCGAGTCGCCCTCACACCCGTCCTGGGACCGGTACCACCGCTCGCCCTCCGACGACTCCTCCTCCTCCAACCAGAGCGCCGAGTCGGCCAAGGACGAGGACGCGCGGGAGCTCCGCGAGTTCATGCGCAGCTACGTGGAGAAGATCTTCTCGGGAGGGTGAGCCCGGCCCGCCCCGCCCCCCTTCGGCGAGGCTCCACCCCAGGCCCGGCCCCGCCCTCTGGGCCCGCCCACCTCCGACCCAGGGCCCGCCCTCCTCCGGTCTGGCCCGACCCTTCCAGATCAGGCCCCGCCCTCTTGGGCTGGCCCCGCCCCACAGTGCCCTGTTCCCTCCTGGGCCTGGCCTCATCCCTGCCCCTTGCTGCTCCACTCTAAGACCAGGTCCTGGCCCGTTCTCCTGGCCCCTGTCCAGTTCCTGTCTGGAATCTGCCCGTACCCCTGGTGGTCGAGTCCCCGTGTCCAGACGCTGTTTGGGAAGGCTTCCAGGTGATACCTTGCAGCTAGAGCCGGCTGGGGGATTTCTGCCCCCGCTCCCCACTGCTCCCCAGTGTACCCCAGTCCGAGGGCGCTAGGGGGCTTTCCTTGGCACTCCAGGTCACGGTCCGACCTGGGCGGGGGGCGCAAGCTCCTGCCATGGGCCCTCGTCCCTGCCTCAAGAGTGCAGGAAGTTGTCATTTTGTTTATTTGGGGCCGCCCCTTTCTGTGCTCAGGGACCACTCCCTGATCGAACCCTGCCAGCCACTTGCAGCGTCAGCGCCTTGCCCACTGGGCTCTCTCTGGCCCGGAAGAGGTTTTGTTTTTGTTTTGTTTTTGCTTTTTGGGTCACACCTGGCAATGCTCAGGGGTTTCTCCTGGCTCTGCACTCAGGAATCACTCCTGGCGGTGCTCGGGAACCATATGGGATGCCGGGATCGAACCCGGGCTGGCATGGGCCGGCCGCGTACCCACTGGGCTATCTCTCCGGCCCCTGAGTTTTTATTTCTATGTTTTTGGAGGAGGGGCCGGCACTCCCACTGAGTGGGAGAAGAGCGTCCCCTAGAGGCCGCCTCTCCTCGCCGGCCCCACCGCTCTGGCCTTTGAAGACCACCTCTTCCTGGTGGGATCGCGGTGAGCGTGGGGGTGCCCGAGTTCGCATCCTGGGCCCCCTGCAGCCTTCCTGCCTGCTGACTCGCTCCTGTCCCCTTCTCTCGGCGGCGCCAGCGAGGACCTGGACCAGGAGGAGAAGGCCAGGTTCGGGGAGCTCTGCAGCTGCGTGGGCGGCGGGGCCGCGAGTGGTTCGGCGGCGCCGTGAGCCCCCAGGTGGGCCTCGGGCATGGTGGGGCGGGGGAGGGGGCTGCTTGCCCTCGAGCTCCCGAAGTACACACCGGAAGTATCTGCCTCAGCAGAAGGAAATGTGCCACGTTCCCTAAGCACTTTATTTTTGGGGGAGCCGCACTCAGCTGCTCAGGGTTTCCTCCTGGCTGGGTGTCGGAGACCATCCGAGGACTGGGCCCGGGTCCACCCTTCCTGCTGGTTTCTCCCTCTGGCCCCTTTTTGTTTAGCTTCTTTCGGTTTGTCTTTCCTGAGCATTTGGAAAGCGCCCGAGAAGGATGGGCTGTGGAGGGCCCTATGGAGGGAGCTTTAGATGCTGGAGACCGTCTGGGTAGAGGCCGCTTGTGCCCGGCTCTTGGGCATGCCAGTGTGGGCGCCATGGCCTCTCCGCTCTGCCGCCCCCTGACGTGCCTGCCTTTGCCCACAGCGCTGTAACTCTAAGTGCGTGTCTGAGCCGACCTTCTACCGCCTGGTGCAGTCCTTTGCTGTGGTACTGTTTGAGTGAGTACTGATGCCCCCAGGGCCGGATCCGTGACCCACCCACGGCCCCAGGGCCCTGCCCTGCACCCACTGCCACTTAAGGCCCTGCTCTGCTCTAAGTGTCACCTCATCCCCTGCTGGGAGTGGGCAGGTGTCTGCAGGGGTCCTCAGGACGGTCAGTGATTCAGGGGGACCCACATGCCCTCCCCCACCCAGTCCAGAGTTCGCGCCCTCTGCTGGGCCTGGCTTCCAATGCAGAACTCTGGGCACTAAGTGTCCATGCTGGCGCATAGGGCTGATAGACAGGAAAGATCTCTAGATGCTGAGGTCCCGGATGCCTCCCCTGCCTGGAACACCCACATCCCTCTTTCTGCCCTGGTGGCCAGCTGAGGTGGGGTGCCCCAGTGGTGGGCCACTGGCTGCCCTTTCTTCTCTCCAAGCCACAGTCCTGGCGGCAGACTTCCCCACTTGGCGAGGTTTCTGCCTTTCTGATGCTTAGCTGCTCTAATGCAACAGTGTGGCCATCACAGAGCATTGGAACCAGCCAGTGCAACAATGTTGCTGCTCAGTGCAACAATGTAGCCGCGTACCCTGAAGCTGCCCCTGCAACACTGTAGCCAGCTCAACACTGTAGCCAGCTCAACACTGTAGCCAGCTCAACACTGTAGCCAGCTCATGCCCACATGAGCTAGAGAGCTAGAGCTAGAGAGCAAATAGAGCGGGCAGGGGGCTTGACTTGAGCAGGGCTCACCTAAGTTCAATACTTGGCACCCCATATGGTCCTCTTGAGCCCCACCAGGTGTGATTCCTCAGTACAATGCCAGGAGTAAGCCGTAGAGTCGCAGGGTGTGGCTCCCCAAGTAAAGAAAAAATTAAAACAATGTGGCAAGCATCGTATGTGACATTGTAGCAGTTAGTGGCTGTGATGACAGTGAACAGTGTAGCAGCTGTGGCCCTCGGGGCATCTCTGAGCACGGCCAGGTGGCAGCTCTCTGGGACACGGGGCAGTTTCCCAGTGAGGGCGATGCCCACCCAACAGGGGACCAGAATGAGCCAGGGAGGGGGCAGCCTTGGGTGCCCATAGGTGGGTATCACTTTCTCGATTGAAGAAGGTAGATTTTGTTTTGGTTTGGAGCGGTGAGAGGTTGGGCCACACCTGGTGATACTCAGGATGGACTCTTGGCTCTGTGCTGAAGAAACACGCCGGTGGGCTTGGGGGCCATATTGGGTACCGGGTGTTGAGCCTGGGTTGGGTGCCGGCAAGGCCAGTGCCATCCCCATAGAACTAGCAAAGGGAGTAGGGCAGTAGTACGCGGGGCGGACATCTGCTTTGCACATGGCTGACCCGGAGTTCTATTCCTGGCATACCATATGGTTCCCTGAGAACCTCAGGTGTCATTCCTTTTTTTTTTTTTTTGCTTTTTTTGGGTCACACCCAGCGATGCTCAGGAGTTACTCCTGGCTCTGCACTCAGGAATTACTCCTGGCGGTGCTCAGAGGACCATATGGGATGCCGGGATCGAACCCAGGCCTCGCGCAGGCCGGTCCAGGCAAGGCAAATGCCCGCCCGCTGGGCTATCGGTCAGGAGTCATTCCTGAGTGCAGAGCCAGGAGTAATCCCTGAGCATCACCAGTGTGACCCCAAAAAAGCTGAAAAGAATCCCCAAACCTAGCGAAGGTGGACTGCGGGGTGCTGAGGACCTTCCTGATTGGGATGGGTGGGGGGAGTCGGTGAGCCGCAGCTGCCCCAGGGCGGTGTGGAGCCTGTGGCTGAGGAAAGCTGCTCCCTGCCCCCGTGTCCCCGACTGCTCCCCTGGGCACGGGCAGGGTGGGGGGACGCCCGCGGTGCCAGACTGCCCTCACCCCAGCTCTCAGGCTCGGGCCAGAAAAGCGCCTGCACCAGGCTGCAACGAGCCGTGACTCCAGCGGACGCTGCTCTGGGGTGCAGCAAGGGGGAGCAGCGCCTCCCTGAGGGAAGGGGCAAAGCCGGGCCTGCCGCTTCCTGGGGCACCCGGAGGCCTCCCAAGGCCACATGCGCGTGCCAGGGGCAGGGCCTCACCGTGACCCCTCCACGCAGGTGCCACCAGCTGGACGACTTTGGCCCGGCCAAGAACCTAATGACCATGTGCTTTACCTACTACCACATAGGTGAGGCTGGGCGGGGCCGGGGTGCTCCCCCTCTCCTCCCTGCGGGTCCCCAAACTGTCCTCACTCTGCACCCACGTCCCTCCGGCCCCGCACTCAGGGATCGAGGCCCTTTGGCTGTTGGATTGGGAAGGGGCGGTCGGAGCAGAGTAGCCCCAGCCAGACTCACGGGAGTCCCCCTTAGGGAAGCCACACCTGCTCCCGGGGAGCCCCGAGAGAAGTCGGGGGGCACCATCGACTCCTACCTGAAGTCAGCCAACAGCTGGCTGGCCGGGACCAAGGACATGGCCGGGGCGGCTGCTGAGGACGCACGGCCAGGCCCGACAACGCCAGGGGCTTCTTTGCGGGGCTGGAGACCAAGCTGAAGGCGCCGCTGGGCAAGAGAGCTGAGTAAGTGCCCGCTGGGTGCCCGCTGCTGTCTGCCCCGGTGCCCAAAGTCTGTGTCCACTCTGAATCAGGAAGTGGCCCCGTGGGTCTTGTCCCCCTCCCCAGCCCTGGGTGAGGGTTTCTCTGAGCACGGACTGGGGCCCTCTGGTAACAGCTTCCTTCTCTCTGCCCCAAGGGGAGGAGGAGAACAAGCCCCGTGAGAAGCCACAGAGGACAGGTGAGTGTGGGGTTCCCATCACCCGGTCCCCAAAGCCCCAGGGGCCACAGAGGAGCTGCCCAGCCGTCCTTCCTGCTGGCTCTCGGGAGAGGCTGCTACCCCTGCCCCGCCAGCGCAGCGGTGAAAGTGGTCTGGGCGGGTATCTGTCCCCTCCGGAGCTGCTCTGCGGTTCTTCCCGGGTCCTCATTCGCGCCTCCTGCAGGGAGTGTGGGCAGCCCCGAGGAGGAGAGGGAAGGGGGGAGAAGGTCTACCTGTACTGCACCTGAAGCAGCAGCCTATCTGGTAAGGCCGGCCCCACGCCTGTCCCACGGCCCCCCAGAAGAGACACCCATCCCGCTGCCTGGAGTCTGGGGTGTGGGGGGGTACATATGCGCTTTCACACCGTCCCGATGGGCGGGCTTGGACGCCGCTCTTAGCTCTTGCAGAGCACGCGCATCCACCCTGTGACTTAAGGCCAAATTACGTGTCAGGGCACATGCGCGGCCGCGGCCCCTGGAGGCGGTTCCGCTGAGCTGCACGACCTGGGGGAGAGGTGGGCTGCGGAGGACGCCCACAGGGCCACGCAAATTTCAAATGGGAGCGTGTCCTCTGGGGACATGTGACCTGTAGTCGCTGGGATGACCCCCTCAGGCCCAGAAGGGAAGGTAGCCCCCACTCCACTCTGCTGAGCCGCCCGGATGCTGTCCCACCGTGCCGCACATTGCGAGGAGTGGGCGGTGTCTGCAGGGCAGCCGCAAGTGGGGTGCGGGTGCCTGTGGGGTTCTGGAAACTTCTAGGTCGCACAACCAGAGGAACCTACCGGGCCCACCTGGCTGTGCCGGTGCTTGGGTGGGCCTGAAGGGCCTTGCATGGGAGCAGGTGTGGGGGGGGGGCTCACGCTGCACGTCCCACCTCGGGGTGGGCTGGGCTGCGGAAGCCCCTCACTCCCGTGTGCTTTGCAGGAGCTGCTGGAGGTGGGGCGGGGCGGACTGGCTTTGTGGGCACCCTGCGGGGCACCTGGGCCCGTGCCCGGCGCAGTGGGCTACAGCTGCCAGCCGCTGTTCTGAGCTCCCGAAACCCAGGCGCAGAGGTGGGGCTCTCAGGCAGCTGGTGCCCTGCCAGTCCCTGCTCATACCTCGCCCTAGGCACACGCTGAGGTTCTGGACGCGGCCTTTTTTGACGCCGTCCACTGCGAGAGGAGGAAACGATCGCCCACCACCAGGTAGGCCAGTGTGCCCGTCGCTCACCACGCCCTGCCGGGCACCGCGAGGCCGTCGGCGTCTGCATGCATCGCTTTCTGCCTGGGCTCGGCCATGGCTCGGCCTGACGCTGACACTCCCGCCCCCCGGCCTGGCACGCCCTGCCGCCCTGAGCCTGTCAGTGGGGCGCTGTGAGGGGCTGACCGTGGGCTGACCGTGGGCTGACCGTGGGCAGCCTGGGCCCTGCCTCACACCTCATCCACCCCATCCTCGGGGCGCAGACCCCAGCCCGGCTCCTCACAGGACAGCTCTTGGCACGGGCGGCAGCTGGTGCTGGGGTCTCCACTGCCAGGAGCAGAGGTGCCCCGTGGCCGGCCTGTGGGGCCGCCGCCTCCACCCTCTCGGCTTCTGTGGGTGCAGCCAGTGTTGGGGGCTGGAACCCCGAGGAGAAATGCGGTCGGCTGCTGTCGGGGTGGGCTGTGCAGGGGTCTGCTTGGGGCAGTGGCCGCTCGGGGCATGAACAGTGGGGAGTGCCGGGGCCGCGGGTCCGAGGACCCCAGAGTCGCCCGGCGCTGAGGGGGCAGGAGTGGCCCCACCCCGTGTTTCCCGCCCGCCCCTCGCGCGCTTTGACGCCTTCCTCTGTTTGCTGTTTCTGCTGCCTCAGAGGGGACGCTGCAGAGAAGGGAGACGAGGTGTGTGCCGCGCTCTCCCTGCTCCCTGCGGCCCACAGCCCCTGGGGGTGCCTGCACTGTTGAGGGCCCGGTGCGGAGCAGGAAATGGAAGGAGGGGTGGGACCGGCGGCTGCGCAGGGCTGAAGGTCGGCGGGTTGTCAGGTCGGCCCTCCCAGCAGCCCCAACATCCACGTGCCACGCCGGGACCGTGCAGTGGGGCCCGGGCTGCCTAGCTGTGTATGCGTGTATGCGCACACAAGTTTCTCTGTGGGCGTGCGAGTTGGTGTGACTGTGTTTCTGCGTGTGCATATTTCTGTGTGCGTGCGTGTGCGTGTGTGCGTGTGTGTGTGTGTGCGCACATGTGGATGTTGGGCAGAGGATGGGCAGCTGTTTGTTGATGCTGCCCCGCTCGGGCCTGCTGGAGCCGTCGGCCCAGCCTGTGCGGCTGTTCACTGAGTTCCCACCAGGGGCACCACCTGCCCCCCACCCCCCCACCCCAGAGAGCCCAGGGGCCCTCCCAGACCTGCTGACAGGTGGGTGCAGCCCTCTCCCGGGCGCTTCACCTTATTTCTGAAGAACTGGATGGCGCTTCCCTGCGGGCGGAGCAGACGCCCTGAGTGCTCGCTGTGGGAGGACTCCCAGCCCAGTCCCTGGGGAGGCACCATGAGCCACGCCAGGGCCCGTCGACCCCCTGCAGCCTGGAGACCCACATGACTGTGTCCTGTGTCCCGGGGCGGGGCTCTTGCTGGACTGTCCTGGGGACGACCGCTCAGAGGGCGGGACAGGAGGGACGTGTTCTGGGGGTCGTGTTGGGGCTCTGGCTGGCCGCGCAGACCGGCCATGGGTCGCTGCTTCCATTCCGCACCTCCACCCCGTCTCCCCGCCAGCCTCCGCCCCGTCTCCCGGCCAGCCTCCGCCCCATCTCTTCTGGCCTTGCTCTTGCCGTCTGGGCAGCCTGACCGCCCCTGATTCCCGAGGGGGACGAGGCTAACCTGGGCCTCCACCCGATATCTGCAACTGCCCCGTGGGCAACAGTTTTGGCCAGACAGAGGGTGGGACGTATCCAGGACCCCTGGACGAGGACACTGTGGGGGTCCCCTGACCCGGGGGACCTGCAGCCAGTCCCGAGTCTCCACCTTGGGGAGAGGGTCCAGCGCCTCAACTCTGCTCCTGGGCAGACCTTCGTCCCTTCAGAGCCCCGTGGGCAGGCCATGGGCAGGCTGACCTCTCTACTCAAGGCTGCCTCGGTGCTGCCCCCTGCACGCTGCAGGAAGCACCTTCCCCGGGAGGGGGCTTGGGGGCCCCTCACACCGCTCAGGATGGAGTGCGGCGTGGGGGGCTGGGGCGACCCTCTCCCCAAGCCTCCCTGTCTGTCTCCCCTCCCCCTCCAGAGCTGTGGGGGCACCCCGCAGGCGTGTGGTCTCGGGTGAGCAGTGTGGGGCCCCGGGGGTCTGTGCAGACAGAGCTCCTGCAGGGCGGGTGCCCTGAACCCCGCACCCCTGTGCTTGCAGGGAGAAGTGGGGTCACATGACGCAGGAGGAACGCGACGACAGTCTGCGCTTCCACGAGAACATCACCTTCGGGCAGCTGGGGTGAGCCTGGGCGCCGCGCGGGACTCCCCCCCTGCTTGGGGCCCACGGAACGAGGCAGCAGGACAGAGGGACAGCACCGACTGGGCAGGGAGGGAGCCTGGTGAGGACCCCCAGCACTCTGCACACTGCACTCTGCCTCTGCACACTGCACTCTGAACACCACAGTCTGCACACTGCACACTGCACTCTGTACACTGCACTCTGTACATACACACTACACTCTGCACACTGCACTCTGTACATACACACTACACTCTGCACACTGCACTCTGTACATGCACACTGCACTCTGCACACTGCACTGTGTACACTGCACTCAGCACTCTGCACACTGCACTCTGCACACTGCACTGTGTACACTGCACTCAGCACTCTGCACACTGCACTCTGTACATACACTGCACACCATACTCTGAACACCAGTCTGCACACTGCACTCTGCCTCTGCACACTGCACTCTGAACACCACACCCTGCACACTGCACTCTGCACACTGCACTCTGCGCACCACTCCGCCCTCTGCCCTCCACCCTTCTCGCTGCATTCCACACTCCACGCCACCACAGCCATGGGCTCTTGGGCACTCGCTCTCGGGCTGGCATTGGGCTGCTGGTGGTGCCCCTGCCCCCACCAATCCTCGTCCCACTGCCTGGCAGGTAGGTGGGCGCTGGCTCGGTTCCTCCTGACAAAGCCATGCCCCTCCATGCCCCTGCGTCCCTGGGCTGTGTGGAGCCCGCTGGTCCCTGTCGGTCCTGCCCGGACGCTGAGCTGGGCAGCCACCATGCCCCCGTTCTCTGCCTTCACTGTGGCCTGCAGCTCCGCCCTCCAGCCTTCGAAGGGCAGGTCAACCCCCATGGCAACACGCGCCTGTGCCTGGACCGGGGCGTGGCCTGACCGTCGTGCCCCCCCGTGTGCCCCGTGAGCACGCTCACACACAACATGCTGGCGTTCGGGCTCAGCAGGAAGCTTTGTGGCGACTTCCTGAAGAAGCAGGCAGTGATCGGGAACCTGGACGAAGTGCGGCCCCTCTCCACTGCTCCCAGCCCCTCCCAGGCCGAGGTTTCCTTGTCCAGCGGTGATGACCTTTGGGATGTGGAGCAAGCAGCCCAGCTCCGGGATTTCCGGATCTGCCTGGTGTGACCCTGTGGGATGAGGCCGTCTCCCTGCTTATGTCTGGGCAGAGCCAGCCTCAGACCCCCGTCTGCCCAGTTCAAGGGCTCAGCGGTCCAGGTCCCTAGCACTGCATGACCCCCTTCCAGCGGGAGCAAGCCCCCCACAGAGCCCCCTGAGCACCCCAATGTAGCCCCCCAGACAACAGAAAGGTGGCGAGGCCCAGGCCTGGTCTCTGCTCCGACCCCCAGGACTGCTGGGAGACTCCCCTGGGAAATAAGGGGCCCTAGAGTGGTCTCAGCAGGGGCGTCTCAGCAGGGTCCCGCCACCTGCACAGCCTGAGCCTGTGGGGGCGGGGATGAGGCGGGTCCCTTGCTTCCCACCGCCTCTGCTTTCTCCTCCAGAGCAGTATAAGCTCCTGCTTGATCACATCGACCAGATGGCCTCTGAGTAGCCGCCGCCGTGGCCAGCATGCCCGCCGTTAGCCGCAGGAGCCAGCACCCAAACCCCCTTCCCCATCCAGTGCCAAAGTGTCCCTGGGGTCCCGGGCTAAACCTAGGTGACCGTCTGGCCCCGTGCATCAGTGTGTGTGACCTGGGCCTTCTGGGGGCCGGAAGAGACCAACTAGGAGGCAGGGGGGCAGGACCCTTCCCGCCATCTGTGCCCCTCCGGGTGGCTCAGGGCAGCCTCTCCCAGTGCCCCCCAGGACGCGAGATGCCCCTTTTGTTGGGAGGCCGCAGATGCTGCAGTTTGGGGGTGAACCCCAGATAGCCCGAGCGGCCGAGCCCTTCAGGGGAGGCGTCTGCACCGGCAGAGCTGCCTCTCGCTCGGAGCGCTCCTGGCTGAGGCCTCTGGGCTGGGGTGTGGCCGGGCTGCTCTGCTTCTCCCCGGGGGGGGGCACGGACACCCTCGTCCCACGGCTGGGTGAGGTTTGGGGTCACGCCAGGGCTCAGATCTGACCCTTCTCCCTGCTCAGGGCTCCTCCCTGCCCAGTGGGCCGCGGGCCTGTTCAATGCCCTCCTGCCCACTGCTGCCTGCTCCTAAGCGCCACCCAACAGCCCTCAGCTGCCCCTGCTCCCCAGATTCTCTCTAGAACATTCCAGAGCAGGCCAGCACTGGACAAGCCGGAGGAGGCGTGAAGCGTGGGGTGCAGGGTGCCCCAAGGGCCCGGAGCAGGCTCAGCGGCTGCCCCAAACACAGCCTGTTCCGTGGGGAGCCGCCTGGCGGGTGGGGGTGCCACCGCCTGAATGGAACATTCCAGAGAAGCAGCTGCACTCGGAGTGTGGCCCCTCCCGCTCCTCTGCCCCTGCGCCCCTGGGGACTCCCCTGTGCCCTGTTAGGATGGGGTTCTGTCGTTCTCCTCCTCGCCTCATCTCCCGCCTCGCTGGCTTTTCTTAGCTGCGTCCCAGGCCCAAGGGACTGAAGTCCAGCCCTGCCTCTCTCAGATTGGGTCTGGTTTTGGGGGCGGGTCCCTGCTCCCCCACAGCTCCGGGCCTGTACGATGGCGTGGCTTTACTGCTGCCCAGGGGCGCTTTGCGGAGGGCCCCGCTCCCTCTTTCCCGCTGTCTCAGGGATGGGGAGGCGAGGCCCGTACCCCGGAGGGGTGGTTGGTCGGCGAACTCTGAGGACAGCGTGAGAATCTGAGGATGGAGCCGTGACCTTGGCGGGATGGTCCGTGGAGCTGAATAAACGCCTGTTCCCCGAGGTGCCTCCGTCTCTGCTGCAGGACCGAGGGGGGCTCAGGGACACACTTCAGAGGACCCCGGATTGGGGGTCCAGTGGGTGCTGCTCATATCTCATGGAAGAGCCTCCAACAAAGCCCCGTGCTTCGCACCAGCAGGCGCAGGCCCGGCCCTCACGACCCTCCCACGCGGCGTCCGTCCCTCCTGGACCCTCCCACGCGCGTCCGTCCCTCCCGGACCCTCCCACGCGTGTTCCTCCCTCACGACCCTCCCACGCGCGTCCGTCCCTCACGGACCCTCCGACGCGCGTCCGTCCCTCCCGACCCTCCACATGCGTCCGTCCCCTCCCGGGCCCCTCCCACGCGTCTGTCCCTCCCGGACCCTCCCACGCGTGTTCCTCCCTCCCGGTCCCTCCCACGCGTGTTCGCCTCGGGGTGTTGCGGTTCCCCCTTCTCTCTCCCACCTACCCCACCGGGCGGAGCAAGAATCTGAGGAGCAGAAAGGCCTGAGCTGTCCTCTGGGCCGAGCCGGGGTGGGGGGTCTGACTCCAGGCCCCCCTTCCCCAGCCTCGGCCTGGCTGGGTGTGGCATCATAGCTGGCTGCACAGGCTCCAGTGCCGGAGCAACAGCACGGCGGGGAGGGCGTGGCCTTGTGCACGGTTGACCCGGGTTCAATCCCCGACATCCGTAACGGTCCCCGAGCACCGCCAGGAGTAATTCCTGAGTGCAGAGCCAGGAGTGACCCCCCCCAAAAAAAGAGCATTCCTGAAGGCCACAGAGCCCAGAGGGCTCAGCCCCCGGCCACTACCCCACTGGTCCCCGGCCTGTGTGCCGGCAGCTCCTTTTCATCATGTCTTCTGGGGTGAATCAGCGTCCAGGCAGGCAGGGAGTGTCCAAGGGAAAGGGTGTGTCGCAGAGAGGCCGGGGAGGACAGTGGCTTTACACAGACCCCAGCTCAGCCCCCGGCATCCCTCAGGCCCCCCAGGTATAGCCCCCAAAAAGAAAATGAAAAAAATTTCCAAAGAGACCCGAGTCACAGGGACGGAGATGCCTTCGAGGCTAGAAACTGTTCTAGAGTTGGGGGAGCTTAGGGGGCCCCACGCTGGGCTTAAGGGTCCCAGGGCCAGCCCTGGTGGTGCTCAGCTACCGCCTCAGCCCCCTGTTGGCCTCCCCTGCACCCCAAGTCATCGCTGCTCTTCTGGCATCTGGTCAGTGTTCCAGGGTGGCTGGTGACCAACAGTGCGCCCAGCCCCCACTGTGTGACCCAGTGCCGAGACGGGCTTTGAGGCCATTGGCTGCCTTGGGCCCGGCAGGAAGTGGTGGCAGAGAGGACAGTGTGAGGAACAGTGTGGGGGGACAGTGAGGGACAGTGAGGGACAGTGTGAGGGACAGTGAGGGTCTGTGGGGTGACGAGGCTGCACACACCAAGCCCCCCAGAGCTGCCCGGCAGCCCCAGCCTCCACTGTCGCTGTGTGTGTTCCCAGCCCACCCGGGCAGTGACCGCAGACCCACGTCCTCCCAGTGTCCCCACAGTTCAGCAGCCCTGTCCAGGGTGGGAGCCCGAGGGCGGGCTGGGCCAGACGCCCCACTTTTATTGAGCACAAGATGCCTATGGCCGGGCGGGTCATGGGCGCCAAGGGGCCCTTCAGCGGTGTGGGCTCCGCCCGGCGGCCTCAGGTCTTGCACTGGGTCCTCCTCCACGCTGTCCCCCTCACTGGCCTCCTCGTCCTTCCCTGGGCTCCGCCTGGGACCTCGGGATGCTCTGCGGAGTGAAGATGGCGACGTGAACTGTCTGTGACCGCACCCGGTCTAGCCACGTGGCCGGGCCCACAGCGGGGGTCACAACAAGCACGTCTGCAAGATGTGGGGTCCAGGCCCCGGTCTGGGGCCTCCCAAGCACCGAGCTGGAAAAACAGCCCCTGAACACTGCGGGTGTGGCCAGAACTAAGCAACAGCGGTGGCCAGGGCCAGCGGTGATAGCGAGGTCCAGATGATAGTGCCAGTGATGGCCATCCGGAACCGGCGTCCGTGAGTTTGGCTTCATAAGTGCTTCCCCCGGACCTTCCGCCCGCACCCACAACCCCAGTCCCGCGGCAGTGAGGCTAAGGCCCAGAGACGCGAGGAGCCTCCCTCCACGAGCTCGGGCTTTGCTTGGCCCGGCAGCCTTCACCGGGCTGCCCACCTGCATCCTGCGGTCAGGGCACACCCCACCAGCCCTAGTGGCCATGCTGGAGTCCCAGCCGCGTGGACATCCAGCTTGGGCCTCGGCAGAGAATTGCCCACACGCGGGTGGTTTGTTGGTGACCTGTGGCTCTTAATGTTCCCCGTGGTGCTCACCTGTTTGACCAGAAACCAGGGGGCCACCGGGAGGAGGCAGCCGGGGAGGACGCGGCGGCCGGCAGGGGTTGGGCAGCAGCTGGAATTGGCCGAGCAGTGTTGTAATGGCCGTAAGTTCCCTCGTCTTGGCTCTGAAGTCCTGTGGGACAGAGTCCAGGCTCGGTCCCAGGAAGGGGGCAGGCTCTGGGGCGAGGTCCCGGGAGGCAGCGGGTCTGCCCTGCCCAGCCACAGCTGCCCGGGGTCTGAGGGGAGGGGCGCGTCTCACGTCACATGGGAATGAGCGCTCCCTCCTCCCTGGCAGGGACCCCTGGAGAGGAGAGGGGGTGCCCACCTAGCTGCTAAGCTCATTCCCACCCTCCAGGAACTTGGCCTTGCTCCGCCCAGGTGGGCGGCTTCCTGCCAGCTTGGGGAGCGGGGTGGGCACGTGTCTAAGCCCCTCGTGGGGAGGTGGGGCTGGGGGAGCCGCAGCTCCTGGAGCCAGAGAGCCCTGGGCCAGCGTGTGACCCTCTGTGGACCGCTGCACCCAAGCTGAGGACCGGCAGCGGCGTGGGGTTCACAGCTGCCCCCACTGCTCGTTCACAGGGACCTGAGGGTCCGGAGCCCCTTCTGGCCACACCCCTGGGCGACCCTGAAGGCCGCCGCCGCTGAGCTCCAGCCAGGACGGGTCCCAGAGACGAGGTGTGGGGACCCCCTGAGCCCAGGGGCTGTGTCTGAAACAGATTAGTGCGTCTCCGTGTCGGGAAAGGGCAGAGGGCACAGAGCTCAGCTCAGCATGGGGACCCAGGCGGGCCCCACACCTAACACGCCTCCCCTGCTGTGGGGGACCCCCAGCCGAACCCCCACCCCGGGCCAACTCACCTCCAGGTCCCGCTCCAGGTCGTAGGCATCCAGAGTCTGGAACGCGTTTGAGTAGACCTCCACAGCCTTGGCGTGAAACACCAGCTCAATGGTCACGAAGTCCGAGAAGATCTTCTGGGGAGACCAGAGAGCCCAGTGGGCGGGGCCTGTCAGCAGCAGCTCCAGCTCGCCATCAGCCTCCGCCCGCCTCCTGTGCATCCGTCCGTCCGTCTGTCTGTCTGTCTGGGGCCCAGCTGTGCTTGGGGCTTCTGGCTCTGCAAAGGCTGGCTCAAGGCGCTCTGAGGCACAGGGGTCAGGCCAGGCTCGTCTGAGTCCAACAGGCCTCTCGGCCCCTCTGGTTTCCCTCATCCGCTCTGAAGTTATTCGGGGGCTGCGAGAAACCCCTTCCCCGCAACGCAGCCCAGTTCAGTGGATCTGGTGCCTCCTCTCATGTCCCCTCTTCTCCCTCCCTGCAAGGGGTGACCTGCGGCCAGCACGGCCAGCACGGCCCAGCACAGCCCGGGTCTGAGTCCCCACAGGATGGGCAGGTCGCGGGAGCCAGGTCAGCACAGGCCCAGGTGCCCGATGGGGTCCGCAGCCTGACGAGGCCTTCCTGAGCCTCAGGAGGGGGCCAGAGGGTCCCACCTTGTCTGTGGCACGGGAGCCGCCAAAGGGCGAGAGCCAGAGGGGCAAGAGCTGCCTTTTGTGGGTTCCTGGGCACAGCTGAGACTGCGCTAGCCGGTGGGGGAGAGAGTGCGGACTCCGTGGTGCTCCCGAGGCCCCAGAGCTCTGAGCCCAGGG